>JAOEHX010016913.1:0-18899 GCA_025448015.1 Bolborhynchus lineola | reverse complement strand
TACTGATTGTTTTCATGGTAATACATGGTGGGTTATTTTGTTGCTCAGCATTTATACACGTGAAAAACCCTAAAGTACAACAAGCAGTTTTCAAGTATCTCAGATCATTTTTTACATAAACATTTGTAAGTCAAGAGGACCAAATTGCCTTAAAATAAAATCAAATCAGACTAAGCACAATTGTCACATTTCCATGTACCTATAACAATTCTAGGTTTCCTGGGTAAAACTGCATCAGAGACATATAGCACATTCTTCAGATGGTGCTAGCAATTACAATATAAATTCTCCAGAGACCCTGTCTATGTGCTTCAGTATCAAGTGCATGGGAAGCTCATGTTGCTACATATCATTGCTAATATCTACAGTGCACACCACTAGTCACATATTATCTAAATAACGACTGTGTGGTATCTTATGTTGAAAATCCAACATGATTTTCTGTGCCAGCTTTTCTGCATTTCAAAGTGTGTTTTCACCTCAAAATATGTCACACAATGGGGATATTTTTTTATCTATGGTGACTTTGTATTCCTAAAAACTGCCTGGCCATGAAGACAGCTCTTGTTTTGTAAGACAGAACTAAGTAAACTATTGCAATGGAAAAGCGCTTGTTCCTCGTAACACTTCACCCTTTTTTGTGGTTTCCTTAATCCAATGCTGGCCTCAAAAACACATATGGTTCATCTCTGTATATTGAGAAACAGCATATAAGAACATAAACCAAAAAAAAATGTTCATTTGCTGTGGCAGTAAGGTCACTGTTGCCTGAATTTACTGGACACATACTAGTTTTTAATCTTATCTCTGAAACTTCCAAAACATATACAGCTTCCACACTGCCCTGGTTTTGATTCAGTAGTGTTATTGCTACTGAAAAAGCTATGGAAATCACATCAGGTGTTAGATAAAGGCTCTAAAACATAATATCTCAGTATCACTTTTTTTTTTCCCTTTGGCACATTTATATAATCACAAACTAGCCAAAAAAGCATCCTAAGTCCTTTCTGAAATATATCATTAAAAGTAGGAATTTCTTCTACATTTCTAATTAAAAAACAAACTGAGGCATATACAGAACTAGCAAGCAAACAAATACTATTAGCAGTCAGGTCCCATACACTTTTAACTATGTAAATTGCTAGGCCAATTGCACAGATGAGGCTTTATCCTATATGCAAGGTCACATTCAATTCACTTCTTTCTCTTTCCAGAGATTCCAAGGTGATTCATTCTCATGAGTTAGTATTTAGCCTTTATACAAACTCAATGAAAGAACTAGGTATCTTATGATCTAGATTTTTAAAGTATCTGTGTACAGGATTTTATAACATTGGCTGTACCCCAGTGTGATATATGACCCTTAGCAGGTAATTACTCTGCATTTTACAACCTTGAATAGGTAGGTGAACATAAACTTAGTCTCCCACACTGAAAAGCCATACTTACTGGACAGTCACAGGAAGGCAAGCAATGGGTTTGGATTTTTCACAAAAATAAAAAAAAAAAAAAAAAGCATATCCAAAAATTGTAGATAACCTCAATTTTTTAAATAAATCCTTCCATTTTCATTTCTTAAAATAACATATAGTCTTGTACTTTCCAGGAAGCCAAAGAGAAATTCAGAGTCAAGTTAATTTAAAACATTGTTATACACACTGAACAGAATATAGGACAGTAGCACAATGAAAACATTTAGACAAGCATCAGATAAATTTGCATAACTAATCTCGAATGTAGTCCTCA
The DNA here is from genome assembly GCA_025448015.1 of Bolborhynchus lineola. Taxonomy (NCBI): domain Eukaryota; kingdom Metazoa; phylum Chordata; class Aves; order Psittaciformes; family Psittacidae; genus Bolborhynchus; species Bolborhynchus lineola. Next base: position 17,153 of record JAOEHX010016913.1, on the reverse strand, counting down.
CTTTCTTGCAAAAGACCTGTGTCACAGTGTGTAGATTTATCATAATAAAACTGTACCACTTTGACAATTACTGTTGGAGATTTCACTCGCAAGTTTCTCATTTCTTCACTAGGCTCAGTAGGTAGATCAGTTAGATAAAAAAACATCCAAGAGCAAGATTTATTCCACACTGATTTAAGCTGGTATTTCATTGCAAACAAATATACATGGCAGTTGTCAAGTGAAATGCACAATGACATCTGAGGGGAACACCAGTGAGAACACAAAGTTGGATTCTATACACTACACCTTGTACAAACATCCTCTGAGAACTAATGTGAAGCTGGGTGGTTGCTGTTGTTACTCAGATGTTACTGAGAGGGAAACTGAGATAAGCTAAAGATCTTACTAATGACTTGCTGCACCCTACCCAACAAGTAAGAGCAGGTCAAGCAGCTTGTCTTTAGACCCAGCTGCCTTACTGTCACCAGAACTAAATAACCTTTACTTTGTGATCTTGTCTGAGCATATTATGCTTTCTGCTCAAGTAAAGAACTTTCATAAATTGGGTATACATGCAAACATCCATCTCAGTTTGCATAATATACCCTTATGCGTACAAAAAATTTTCTCTATTACTAGCTTTGTGTAGATGTTTATATTTGACAACTGGCTTTTGATTAAAAAAAAGAAAAATCTCTTTAAGGGTTCCATGTATTCTATACTTACTGTCTTTCTTCTTGGATCAGAGTTAAGAGCCTTCTCTATCCTGCCAGAATGATAGTCAAAATATGGCTCCAAGATGTTCTAGAAGTAAACTAAATTAACTTCAGCACATGTTGAATTTAACATTGGAGAAGCAATGTAAACTATGCCTTGTGTTATTGACCTGAAAATGTGAGATTCTTCAGAACATCTACATCAAAACCTTCTATTTGGGAAATATGGTCTGTCATGCTAGATGTTATAATCAGCATGAATCTTAAGCATAATTAGATAACTGATTACAGACTGACCTTCTGTTATTCTGTTATGAACCACTGGTTCAAAACACAGTCTGCAAGAAAAAAGGAGGGAAAAGATAAATTTGTTTAGATAAACTTAAGAGTATAAGATGTTGTTTTGTAATTAATAGTTGCTGTTAATTTCAGTGAATAGGTTAATTCTTGAGCTACAATTTTTATTAATTTGTATTTGGTATTAATTTGTTGAATTAGTGATACTCATGAGACAATGTGAGAAAACAAATGGCTAAATATTTCCTAATTATTTTGAATTGCATTGTTTAAATACATCTATGTAAGCTTATGTGTGCTTATACATGAATGTAAACAATACCATGTACATTAGGCTCTTTAAATTACCACTATATGATTGACATACAAAAGGTGCAATTGGATTAACAATTTCTGTTAAAATTATCTGGTTTAACTGCAAGAGAATAACTTTCCCAGATCCTCAGTCCATTCCTATATCTCCCACTTTCTCACAGTCACAACTGGCTTGGCAAGACAAATTTTTCCTACATTGTTTGTTTTCAGTCTTCCATAACAAAAAAAATCAAACTCATATATTATACTAAACAGTTATTGCAAAATGAATCATTATCTGTCATACATCACAAAACAATTATAAGATTAATTATGGCATGTTGTAGCTACAGCATTTGGAATCTTGCCATTTGCTAAATTTGTTTTCAGTTAACTTTCTGGAAAACAAGTAAAACCTACCAGTTTTCTTTAGATAGTAGTTCCTGTCACTTTTTCCTAACAATCTCAGCTGTGTTGTTTATCTGCCCTTTAACACCATTATTGCTTGTCCTTCAGGTTCCACAAACTTTCTTCTACGTATACATAATCTCATGCAAATGAAAAAAAAAAACCCACTAAAACAAACAAAACCAAGCAACTTCATGTTAAAAATACAAATATTAGCTAGACAAATTAAACAAAACACTACTGTACATAGCTTTCTAAGCAAAATCTTTAAAGGTCTGCATAACCCTATCCTCATAAAGGTCTTGACAGTAGAAGAGGGAAGGGTCACAGATTCCAAAATATAGGCTGTGAGCCACAAAGCATTTAGCAGCTGCTTAATTTAAAGCAGACAAACAATCCAAATGATTGTAAGCTCTGTGTGTTTGAGTCTGCTTGCTTACTTACTTGTCTGCCTGCAGCTAGCAAAATCTTTTCCAAGCATAGAAGCCACTTTCATGGAGAATGTGCCTTTACTAGGAAACTGCGTGTGTCTTCACCTATGGTAACAAATGCCTGTTAAATTCCTAATGAAGACAGGCAACTTATAGCTTCCATACATTAATAATTTGCCATAGCAGTTTGTACTGCAGCAAATGTCCAGCCTGATCTTCAAATTCATGTTGAAATTATGAACTGATTTATCTTCATTTAGGATTTTACCTCATAGTGGTAATCTTTGTTGAATGCTAGATAAGAAAGTAATGAACACCTTGATTTTTGGAAAAAACAAGATGTATGAGATAGCTCATCTGTTTACCAGAGGTCTAAATTAGGACTCATCCAAAAACAAAGAAGTCTACTAATGATTACATTGAGAATAGTCTGGTTATCTTTATCATCTCAGTGTTACAAAAGAAGGAAGTTTCTCAGACTGTTAAAGTGCAAATAACTCATAATGATCCTTGAGGGATGGGGGAGGACTGTGTTTGGGCATAGATATTTGTCCTTAGTCAAGGGCCATTCTTGACAAAAACTGTTTGTTGGACTCAATCATATAGGGGGTTTCAAATAAAATAGTTTTGTTGTTGTAGTAACTTAGTCTGTTGGGAGGTGTTTTGTTTTGTTTTGTTTTGTTGTTGTCTTCCTGGCAAAAAGCCGGCAGGTTTCCATTCTTCTAAAAATCTAAGCCAGGTTTGTAGTGATTTGCCTGATTTTCCAAATGAAACATACACGTATAATGTTCCTAGAATCCTGTTTGGGTTTTTTTGGTTTGTTCTGTTTTCCAGTGAAGATAACTTCTTATTTTATTACTTTAGAAAATGGTAATTTGAGAGGGATGGTTTTTTATTGTCCTTTTTGCTCTGCTGTATTTTTACATCCAGAGTTACAGACCTATGCTGAAGTAAAAGCTTGATAAAGGAAAAATTCTTTAGTTTTGTCTTTAAACAACACAGATTAGGTCAGCAGTATGCCTTCAGGTCACTAATTTTATTTAATTTTTTTCAGTTTTTCTACCATGTAAATAAAAGTTAAAGTTCCTTGTCACTGTATGCATTTTGTCTTATACAAATTATCCTGAAGTAAAAGCTTATTTAAAAATGAAAGCCAGTTTAAGGTTTTATAATTATGTTTTTTGGAGTGCTAGTTGCATATCATTGGTAACAATATGAAGTCTGATGCCTACTCTGGTAGTAGTCTGGAATTATTAGTATTTAATGATAACTAACAGGTTCCTTTTTCCATCCATAGAATATGACATGGAATGAAGTTAACTTTTGTGTCACTTTCAGATAATTTTTTCCTCCAATCATGTCTCTTGATACATTCTGGCTAAAAGTTTAAAGCAATTCTGGGCTTTATCCTACAGTACCACACCTTTACTATGGCTTCTGAACAGAGTAAACAAAGTCAGTATAAACCTGGAAGAAACAACTGCACATAAAAACTCTTACACAATAATTATTAAATGCAATTTTGCAAGTAAGTTTAATAAATTTAACGGCAAAGTTCATCCAGTAATTTCCAGTATATGACTACACAGCTTTTATTCATACTCCTCATTAACAGCATAAATAACATTCTTTGGTCAAATTTGGTTCTCTGGTAAATTTGTTAGGAATGCCAGTGTAAATGAACCATTTTCAACAAAGCAACCACTGAAATATACTAATGCAGAAATTACTTTAATTTGCAAAAATAAAAGTAGTAAGTAGACTATATAAATAAATGATGAACCAGAATTGAAGTACAGAAAACTATGAGACCATGGCTTCAGCATAATATTGTTATCCCGGTATTCTGATTCCAAAAGGCAAAGGAAGTAACTAGAGAAAAGCAAGTACAGGGCAAGTACAGATTGTATTTTCTCTAAGACTTCCCTGGCCTCAACTATTTTCAGTTTATTGAATTTTTTAAAGCTTATGTAATTTATCTGCTTGCATCACATTTGTAAGTATATTTACAGTTGCTTGAGTCCACTTTTCTGAATATATAACATCTTTTGGCAGAAAGTTCAAAAGATATACAATCCCACTCCATGATCGACCATGTCTTTCTGTTTTAAATTATTCATAACAACTTTATTTGTTAGGCTCTACTTCTTGTCCTGTAAGAGACAATAAAAAGATCTCTCTGGCCTCTCCGCAACTGTCTCTGGGTAGCTATGATTCTGCAGAGCTTTATCATATGCCTATCCAGTCATTTTTCTTTCAGTCAAAAATCATTCAGTTTAATCGTTATTCACACTGAAGTTATTCTATATCTTTGGTCATCCTTATTGTTGTCTGAATCTCTACAATTTCCGTTGCTGGGCTACATTCTGCCGTAGTGAGATAGGAAAAAAATCACAGTATTCTAGGAGAAGGTGAAGCATTTATTTACAAAGTAGCATAACCATTTTATTTAGCATTTGCTCTTTTTCCCTTTTGTAATAATTCTTAACATTTATTTTTGTCTGCTGCTGAATAGTAAGCCGAAGTTTTGACAGAAATGTTTATCATAGCAACAGTTCTCTTGTGAATAGTAATAGCATATTTGCAGGCTGCCACTTCACATGTGAAGTGAGGATTGTGTTTCCTGGTGTGCATCATGTTATATATATTTATGATGAACATCAATTTCCCCTTCATTACATAGTCAGTTAGACTTCTAAGGTACTTTAGCTGTCTTCAAATGCCCTAGTAAACGATATAATTTGAAATCTTCCTCATCCACTGATAATAAAATTTTCAAAATAATTTACAAATACGTTGTTGAGCACAGCTGCAGTGGACCAACAGTAGTAAGCTCCCTCTATTGTAAGAAAGCTATATAATTCTTTTTTATTATTATTGTTTATTAACCAGCCATTTATCAGTAGGACATTCCCTTTTATTCTATAACTACATAGCTAATTTAAAAGTCTTTGGACAAATACAGGTAAACTATCAGTCATATCATCTTTAGTTACATGTTTGCTGATGCCTTTGAAGATCTTCAAGATGGCTGCAATGAAGGACTTCCCTTTAGTGAAGTTCTGCTGAATCTCCCCAAAGGATTGCATTTATCCAGATTTCTACCATCAAATAATTTAATACACATTAAGATTCTGACCCCATAGGTACTTAAATGTTTAATTATTTTGCTTACCCTAATCACCTATTCAACATCATGAGGCTATTTAAATCAGTTAAGTGGCCTATATGCTACGTATTTTTCAGTCATGTCCTGTGCTCTAATATGAACAGAGGATCTGATTCTTTTTCCTCTAAACTAAGTATAGAAGTATAAATGCACACAAAAAACAAGTTAGCACAAACGTATTATACTGTTATGATGCTGCATTACAATAAGTCCTTTCTGATAAGTAAGCTTTTGTTACATGAAGAAGTTGGAAGCAACTTTAATATGAAACATGCTTAGTCTGAAGGACTGGAAATATAGTATTTGGCAAGAGAAATTTTCAACATCCTTTGGACTCTGAATTCATGTAATATGGAAAAACAGCAGCTGGGAAACATTGTGTCAGAAGAGACACCAGCTGGGTTAAAGCAAGAAGAGGTTATTTTGTCAGAGACTACATATATGTGACAAAAAAAAAAAAAAAAAAAAAAAACCAAACAAAAAAAACCCCACACCCCACAAATAAATTTAAAAGCAGAACTAAAAAAATAGAGTAGAAGAACTATGAGCTCTTCCTAGCCTAATTTATTCTAGGCAATTTTGCAGAAAAGTTGAGGTGATTGGACCAGCATTCTCCAAACAACTCAAGTCTCCAGAAAAAGCTAGAAAGGGATTTAAACGCCCTGTTTTAATCCTCATAGAAACTAAGATTCTCAAAGTTTATAACAGCCTTTTATTATGTGTAATGGTTATGAATACATTTTAACTGACAAAGTCTCCAGAGTAATTACATACAGACTACCAATTTTTCTGTATAGGAAAAAAACAGTAACATAAGTTCATAATATAGCACAGGTAAGGGGAAATTATGTATTTGGAAATAGCAAAAAAAGATGCAGTCAAGATGAAGCAGGATACAAGAACAGGTGGTTTTAGAAAAGACTATCATAGATACTGATTTGGAATGGAAAAAATTTATAGTCATTAGCAGGCTCTTACAAGGCATCTGCGCAGAAATAGAAATCTCACTCCATCCTTACAATTCTTGCCAGCTCAAAGCATCCCAGAGAGTATCCCAGAGAGTCAGCATTTACCTCTGAAGCAGCATTCTATTTCATTCCCAAAGTGCCCTTGTGAAACAAGTCACTCAGCAGTCTCCAATAACTACATGCTAATTTACATTGCAGGGCAGTCTCAGGGTGCATTAATTGATTTTTTTTTTTTTGGATGAGATTAAAATATAGTACAGGACTTCACTTAATTTACTTCTGCCTAAAACACTTCAGCTGGTAACAGACATTCATCTCCTGCAAGCCTAGAGCTAACCTGAAGTAACATCTCCATACTGCAAACACATTTTTTTGGGCATTCTCAGCAATTTGTTCCTAGCTAATGTAAATAAAAGAGACATCAGTAGCTCACACAAAGGAAAAGTGCATGAATGCTATAGTGCACAGGTACTATGTTTTGCTCTGCTTTCAGAGTAGCATGTTGAAAAATTATAAAATTAAGTAATTACACTTTCATATGCAAACTTGAACCAAGTTTACCTGTATGGTGATACTCAAAACACACAGATGAAACTGAATCTAATTAAACTTGCACACAGGACAGAATAATGCTGAGCAGTAAAAATAGTTCTACATGCAGAGCAAATCTCAATTTTCCACATTTTAATAATCAAGGGTGACACTTTGTCTGAAGTTAATTTTTTCTCAATTCAGCTTTTGAGACAGATGCCAAGGCCCCACCTACTTTGGTGTAATGCTTATAACAGATAGCTGTTCCAAGCTAAATTCCCTGAACACCATTTAGGGTCAAGTCTTCAGTTCTTTGTCTACCATGTTAGACTGAGAAGCCACAATACTTTAATACAACTCATAAGTATTAAGGCAGTCAGCACACATGAAAAATTTGATTGTATGATTGAAGCCCTTGCAGGCTTGTAAATATGCCAGCTGAGTACATATATCAGTCAGCCACTATTATCAAGATGCCAGAAAAACAGCCTCTTTGTAGGAGACAGACTCAAAATTGTACCCAAGCATATTGCAAAGGAAGGTCAAAGCCAAAATGAACATATCCATAAAGGTTTAAATTCAGTCATAAATGAAAAAACCTCATAATTTATCCTAATCCCAGATATTTTAGCAGATTTTTTTTCTAAGTATTATTCCATTTGCTCATGAGCAGATGTTCAACATAAACTACTTGGTGAAAGCATATTTGCTCTTCTAGACAAATGCTATCTTCAAGACTGATATTGGCAAGTCTGTTTAAATGAGGAATCATTTAGACTATGGAACTCCTGAGGCAGCTACAAGACAGATAACATCTAGCTTTTGGAATAAGGGCAATGAGGAAATTGTTTCAACAAATCAACAGTGAAACATATGGAGTTATTATAGACATCCACATAATAACTGGGGACATGATAATTACAGTGTCAATCAGGGTGGAACATGATCAGAAACAGAAGAAAAGGAAGGCAAAGATCCAAGTAGAAAATAATAATTTAATTTTAGTGAAGGGTGAACAATGGCAAATACAAAAGGAATCTAGATGGATGACAGCAAAGATGAAGACTTCAGCAATAGTGAAATGAAATTTTTCTAGTAGAAGCCCTACAAAACATCCTGCAGATAATTAGGCTAACCACAGAGGGCACCCAAAGGAAGAGAGCTCTGCTGAGACAACAGGATAATTTGTCAGTGGTAAGAGGAACATGATGGAGCTTTGCAGCAACTAGATACAGTGTTCTGTTATGTGTGACTGCAGTGCTTGCTGTCCAATACATGGACATAAATTCATAGCTTCAACTCTCCAATTTCTGACTTTCCAATCATCACTTTGCTTCACATGCACTTCACACTTTTCTAGATTAACCTCTCTGGCCAAGTCATCAGGCAGCTGGATTGAGAAATTCCTACTACAATGTGTGCTTTCACTGAAACAGAATGAAATTTTATGGAAACCAAGAAGGAGAACCTGGCTGCCATGTTAGCCAGAGTGAAATATAACACATAAGGCTTCACTAGCAGAAAATGTGACAGTTGTAATGGAGACATACTTTGATATTACATTACCATAAACAGCATCTAAAGAACTACTGTACATGATGCAAAAAGCATTGGTCTATGTTATGAACTTCAGCTCTCACAAATTAGGTGAATATGTAGAAGTCTGCGCACATAAAAATCCCGCAATGCAAGCTACACAGAAAACTGCGGCCAGGTTGTAGAACAGATTACTAGAGGAGCCAAAATTGTCTGGGCCTGTGGAAAACACAATTTTATTACAACACATATTGTAGGTAGCAGGTGACTATGTGCTTCACTATTTCTGCAGTTAGAGTAAGGTTTTCACAGCACAAGATCTTGTACTAGGCAGATGATATATTGGTATATATACATTGATATATACAGACATAAAATGTATACGTATAACTCATTAAGCAAATCAATTTATTGCTATATCAGAAGTAGATGACAATTAATAAAAAATGTATACTGTTAGGAAGAAACCTCTAGTTAACAACTATGTGCATCAGTATGTTTTTCCAACATAAGCGATTCCTATGATTAGCTCTTGTAGAGAAGCTTGGAAAGCTGTTCCACAGTGTGGTAAGTTCATTTTCTGTTGCATGAGTGAATACATTCCATCATTTCTGTAAAGCATATTTAAAGGACAAGGAATTCCTATGAGTCACAAAGTACCTGTAATTCAGTTTTGAAATGATACATTTTTGAAGTCATAGGGAATTAAATCTATTCACTCCAGGTCTGGATAATAATAAGTCCAAAGAAAATGGTCAAATGTCAAAGCAAATGCTTCTTGAGATGGATACATATTTTTGTTCTGGATCCAGAGCATTTTTGAAGCCAGGACTGCATCACTGACAAGTATTTATTGCTTTCCTGAAAAGCTGCTCACAATAGGACATTAAGAACGATTTTTTCATATGTGACACATACTGCTATGATTCACAGTAAATTTACATTACACTAAAATATTCAAAGGTATAAAGAGGGTACTATGCTAAAAGAAGCAGCCAAATGGTTTATAGCACACAATATAAAGACCTGCATGACAATATTAGGCAGGTATTCACATCCAGACTTGAGCAGGTGATAAAGACTGAGCTCATACGAGTTAGGTGTTAACAATCTAACCTACACAGGTATAATCAGCAGGTTGTCAGAAGTCTGCCTCAGGCCTAATGATGAGGACATTATTTGTCTGAGATATTTTTAATGGGAAATAGCAGAGGTAGTGTATTGTGATACCATCTTTTAAAATTAGCCATGTTTAATCACCAGAAAACTTTCATTTGGGAGAGGTCTCATACAGGAAGCAGAAACTGGATCAGAGTCTGCAGAACTGGTGAATCTGTACAGGCGATTGTCAACCAAAATGTCCTTAGAAGAGCTCTGTCTGGAATGATACATTCTTTGTCTCACATCTGATAGTGCAACCATTAGGAAGAATAATTAGGAAGTATGGAAACCAATGGATCACATCCTGTTCCCCATGAAGCTGAATTACAGAATGTACTGGACAGACTAAGGAGCAAGCCCTGACAGCTGGAATGGGAGCAGGTGTAAATCAAAAGCAATCTACAGCAGTGCCCAGTCAAGCCTAGGATCTAAAATGGCATTACAATTAATAGCTGTCCCTGTGCATGACTGCCACTTAGCATCAGAAAGCTCTGACAAATTGCTTGTTGTGCTTTCCCTTCCCAATTACTTCTGACAATGAAAGCAGAGTGGTGTAAATAAGATAAGCATTATAATTCTGTTGTGGTCTCTTTGCTATGTTTGGCACTGCTTGTGTATGTTCTAGGTTGCAACAGTTTTGGTTTTATTTTGTGAAAACAGGTTTTAATTTGATATAATATGAATTTCACATAGCTTCATTGTAATTAGTCTCATAATAGGGATAAAGAAGATAGTTTTACTTTATTACTTTTATATTTTACTTTTATAAAAAAGAGGGGAGATTGGAAGAGGCATAAGTACTGTTTCACATCTCAGGAAACAAGCTGCTTCCTTGGTCTTACTGAGATCTGGAAATATTCCAGGCCAATAAAACACTTTTCTTCCCAGCACTGAAAGAATATTTGTGATTTCTGTGCCTAATGCTATAGTTTATTTTCACTGAGTCCACCTCTCTGAAATAAGTTTAATTTTGTTATCTCAGATAAAATTGTAACTTTAGCTGGGCTTTTTATTAAAATAAATTCTATATAGAAATAACACAGATCTTATGTGAGCTGTGATAGTCTTCTTTTCCTAACATACAAATTCACAATTTTCTCGCTGTAAGCTAAAGTGACAAAGTGGAGTGCTAATGTATGTGATCTGTTTTGCTTTTTCTTTCATGTTGTCACAGCTTAGACTAAGCAAAATTGTTCTACTTTAAAGTAAGAAACTTTGTAGAATTATTTTAAAGGATTAACAAATCTTTTAGAATATCTGATTGTAAGGAACTGGGGATACAAATATTAAATAAATATAATAAAAAATAAATATACATATTATCCAAATGAAAAACAAGTTAGAAGAATAGTTGACTGTATATTTAAACACTCATACATAGCAAAGATTATAAATACTTAAACTAATAAATGTCCCCATTATTTTATTGTCCAACATATTGTTTTACTTCATTTCAATTTCCACTTATTATTCATAAGGAATAAGGGTGTTTTATTTATGCATCTATATTTCCACTTCAGAGACACAAATTTAATGAAATGTTTTCACAATAATTATTTACAAATAATAATAATTCATAATAATTACTGAGAAATAAATAAATTTTTAAACACTGAAGTGAACTGAAGGTCTATACTTTGCAGTACCAATGCCAAATCAAACTCCATATTGACTTTAGTAAGATTCCAAGAACTGGGTTCAAGAAAGTTAGTAAAGTGTGTTGATAGATTTGATATTTAGTTGCTGTCAATTCTATAACCTGTATTAAGAGGAAATTGTCAGTAGTGATCAACCTGACTCTTCCTCAGTGATATTTGTGTCATCTTTCTTGGGAAGACCATGATCATTCAAATATCTAGTAAATTATCTCTCATGTATTGAGAGTACATAAACTAAATAGCAAATTTATCACCACATACATTACGTCTAACTTTGTCAGTTTCTGGTGCAGAATATTGGCAGGTACAGCAGTACCCAGGAAAATCAATCTTATCTAACAATGAATGACTGCAAAGGTTAATTATTTTATATCAATTTACTTGGGCAATTCTATTATCGTTCAGAGCTTTCATCTCTCCTTTTTTCAAATATTTTCTATCCTCATATCACATATAAAAGCATTTCCCCAAAAGTTCATCTCCCTGTTTTAATTTCATTTTTCAGGTACAAGGACTTCAATTTACAAGTAAACATTATAAAAAAGTAGTTCCATGGAACTGAACAGAAACTGCTTATTTACTGTAAGCACATGTCAAAACGTCTGCAAGTTCTGATCTTTAGAACATTTCTTTAGAAGAGGAATAGCTTTGTGTACTAACCAGGAAGATCCCTTAGTTTTGTTCCTGAGGCAAAAAATGTTGTGACATGTTATAATTACTTGACAAATGAATCACAGTTTTCCAGTTTACACATAAGATTTATTTCAAACTTATTTAAGACTTGGAGATAAAAGAAGCATGAAGTCCTACATTCCCCAAATATTCTTATAGCACTTTAGGCATATGTAATGGTTTTTCACAAGAGTTTAACATACAAATAAAAGTTTTGCTTCAGAATTTACTGTACAATGTGAATTTTAAATGTTGTAACCCAGTGAACATTTTTTAACCATGACTTAAAGGAAAATTATGCCTAAAAAAGTGTGAATCTGGAATCTTTTTGTTGAAGTCAACACATATGTTCCAGATTTAAACAACTGCAAATAAGATTCATATCATCAGTCATAATCAGACATTTTAAGGAGAAAAATAGGATATTCTGCAGTCTATTTTTTTTATATTTTTCCTTGGAAAAAGTATTCCCGACTGTTACATTGTCAGCTGGAAAAAGAAGGGTCATTTATTCTTACCTTTGCAAAATTAGGCCAGAATTTTGCTGCATAGGATGAACTCAAGACTGAGTCATGATTACAGTATGCTGGGTGTGGCTGCAAAAGAAAGAAATATTCTTTACCTTGACAATATTTTTTGTTACTTGGGTGAGGGGGTGGGAGGGGGTGGAATGGTGGCAACTATTAGTGATTTTATCAGTGAATGGGTGTGTTCCCAGCAAATTAACTGGGTATGGCTGCTAAGTAGAGTTCTCTATGACCTTGTGGTACCAAAATAACAGTAACAAAGACAAACAACAAATAGTCTAATAAGAAATCACAAGAAATCGTGAAGTTGTTGGAAACTTTACAACATATACTAAGTTTGAAAGTCCGTAAAATATCCTAGGGATGGTTGCAGTTTTCACAACAGGCTCTTTTCCAGGTTCCTGGCAAGGCTGCTGGGTGCAAGGACAGGTATGTGACAGATACTTAGAGTAACTATATTTGTTCACTTATAACTTCCAAATTACCCACTAAAATCCAGTGCACTTCAGCAATTACATGGATTGAACATGTCTCTATAGTATATGTGTAAGCTTAGGGCAGAGTATTTTTGCTGTGGTCTCTGATCTGTGACAAACTGCTGCTTTTCCTTCCTGGTATCTGCTGGACCCTGTATTCATATAGCCTCCCCCCTCCACCGCAACCTCCCTGCTCCCCAGTTTACTCACCTTGCTCTCCATGTGACTGTAGACATTTCTGTTAGTACGTATCCACTCTCTTCCCTTTATAGAAGTTATATAAACATGTGGGTTATTGAGGACTTTTTCTCAAAGATCAGAGCTTTAAAAAGGCATGGGTTACTAAACACAACCGTTTACTCATGAAAATGATGCCCTGTGCTTGTGCATATGAAGAACAGTTATCCTTATCATGTTCAAACTCAATTTCTGCATATCAGCCAAGAGCTATAGGGGCTCCCCCAGTGCCCGTAGCAGCCAGGCCTGACCCATCACCCCACTGTCGTGCTGTGGTCTGTGTGATTCACAGACATTGAAACTTACTGGATAGACAAATAGGGATGAGGCACTCCCAAAGAGGGTATTATGGTGAGCTTCAGAGTCATTCTCATTTAACTCCAGTGCCACAGGTGTTGATAAGGGGTGAAGGTTTTCCTTGGCTGGACACAAACACAGTACCTTGGTGGGAAAGCAGCATCAGACATGGGTGGATAGTCTCTTTGGGCATATAGAAGCAACAGAGCAGTTACAAAAAGTGGCTCCTACCTTAAAAAAACAAACAAACAAACAAACAAACAAACAAACAAAACAAAACAAACTAAAACCAACAACAAAAAACCAAAACCAAAACAAACAAACAAACAAAAAAACAAACCAAAAGAATATTGGTGTTAGGCCAATTCCTTATTCTTCCTGAAATATGTAGTGGCTGAGGTGTATTGGTGATGTGGGACCTGCTTTGCACAGTCTCAGAGAAGTCCTAGCAGCAAGTAATCCACTTGATAGTAACTACTTGGGCTTCTGGAAGTTTTTGGTGTCAATACCACTTCTGATTTGTCTAACCTACCTTAAACTGAAAAATTAATGATACTAAAATACTAACAAATGATGTATCTTGTAAATTGAATCTTGAACAGTACATTCTGTGTCAATCAACATTCTAAATATCTGTTTGAAATAGAAAACTGCTAAGCAGCCATCTAAACACTGTTCCAGGCCTGAAGACAGCTTTGTCTCTGCATCAGGGCTTAACAGATGGCACGTTTGCTGAGATGATACTCAGAGCACAAGGCAGGTGCTGGAGTTACAGCTTGTTCTTCCAGATCTTTGGGAAAAACACTAAGATCATAAAAGTTTTTCTCTCTAAAACTTGTTTTCTTGGTGTATTTGTTCTATATTTGTTTTGTATTTTACTCTATCAGAAAACACCTTTAGCATGAGTCCTAACAACAAATTACCCTGTGAATCGGGATACTTAGGATGGATTTTATAGTGGAAACTGCCTTAACTGAAGATCATTTTCATCCCACATAGTGAACATGTCCCAGAGAAATGTCTGCATGTCAAAATTCAGACCTGACACTTTTCGGCTTAAGTTCTGTAATTTAGTTCCTCTGTGAAGCTTCTCACTTCTCATATGAAGAAGCTAAAGGGCACATATGAGGGGAAGCTCAGACTAATATGACTTTCAGTTTGTATTATTTCTTTTAGGCCGTTGTGTCAAACAAACACTTCCAGCTCACATGAAATCTCTCAGAGCTCCTCTGGTCACACATTAAAGGAGAATTGTAAATTTTCAGATCTCTTCTTACTCATTCTTATTAATTCTTTTTAATGACACACAGACAAGAAGACACACAAAACACTGCACCAGTCAACTTAGATACAATGAAAAATTTCTTATAGAGGCCAAAAAATTATTTCCAGGAACCCATTTCACACTCTATGTCTGTGGTGCATTCAGGAATGTTGGGACAGCAAGCACCCCCTACAGTCAATGAAAGGAACAGGGGTTCTTCTGGACAACTTGCTCTTTCCACTTAATACTGTGTTTCCCCCTCAGCTTCCACTTGATTTCCTTTCTGACCTGAATATCCCTCCTTGTCCCATTTTAAAAGCACAGTTGTCATTTCATCAATAAAGTAGTACATTTTCTAAGCGAGCATCTCCACTAAGGTCTGTGAGAAAACTTTCTGTATTTCTTTCTGTATATTTATGCACAATAAATGCTGAATGTACTACAGTTAACTGGAAGTACCTTTGGGTAAGCTTCTGTATTTAAAGAAAAGCATATACATTTTTTAATAGCACAGTAACAAAATCATAGGATCATAGAATAGTTATGGTTGGAAAGGATCTTAAGGCCACCTAGTTCCAATCCCCTGCCACAGGCAGGGATGCCTCCCACTAAACCATGTCACTCAAGGCTCTGTCCAACCTGACCTTGAATGCTGCCAGGGATGGAGCATTTACCAGTTCTTTGGGCAACATGTTCCAGTGCCTCACCACCCTTAGAGTAAAGAAAGAACTTTTGAAAAAACATTTATGGCTTCAAGGACATCTGCAAAAAAAGTGGAGAGAACTAGAATAGAAACTGTTCCCTGCTTATGTTGGATGAGGTTAGCCAGTCTGCAACAGACAAAAGAGAAACATTACTTATATGCTGTCAACATCCCATCTTTGCTCCATTTATCTTTGTGAAGGGTCAAGCATCAGCCGGAAATCACAGCGTAGCACTAGGATTACATATGATGTCATTTTGGCAGCAGAATTTGGTGGCTTCATGTCTTAGGAGAATGGTCTTCCTCCTCCTCAGTAAATTCACATCTGTGTTTACGTGTACTAATCACTCCAAATTCGCACAGGAGATGGACACTATTTTTCAATGTACTGCTGAGCAAATACTCATTCAATGAAGACTGAGCATTTCAAACTAATTTTCACTTACTATCTTTGCTTCCTTTCTTCTGCTCTCCCACTCCAGCTCCCAGTTTCTGTGAGAACAAGATTTAGCCAGGTGATAAAGTATGATCAAATGCTTAAAGTCCTGAAGTTAGCTGTTTCAAAAGACTGAAGGTAACTTCTCTTTTGCTGTTGAGTTTACTTTTACATTTTCAAAATATGTACAGCAGGCTATTAAAACAACCATGGATATGGCTACCAGAAGTATCATATGAAAGCAGGACAACAGACAATATTTTGAATGCATTTCTTTTAATCTTTAAGATGATGTTCCATGAAAAGAAGACTGATGTGAATATGTTGTCAGTGTATATTTTTCTGACTCTAGTTTCTTCCATGAGCTCTCAAACCATTTCACAGATTTCAAACAGATCCTGTAGAAAGATAGTTGTGGTTTCTATGAAAAAAGATGGCCAGGGAGAAAATCCAGACTATGCAGTTTTTCAAACTTTGAG
Source organism: Bolborhynchus lineola (assembly GCA_025448015.1). Lineage (NCBI taxonomy): Eukaryota > Metazoa > Chordata > Aves > Psittaciformes > Psittacidae > Bolborhynchus > Bolborhynchus lineola. Next base: position 911 of record JAOEHX010016913.1, on the reverse strand, counting down.
AAAAGATGTAGAGTCAGTTCGTACATTATTAAGCACAAACAAAACCCCATGGGAGACATATCTTAAAATATGTCTGCCATAGGAAAAGTTGCTGTCATTTTTAGAAACCAAAGCAATTCAAATGTGAGGCAGACATTTCCAGCAAAACAGGCTCATCTTTGTGATCATTGACCTATCTGCATCAAGAAACTGCAATATATTTGAAATAAAGCAAAAATATCTACCACTTTTTTGTGAAAACAGGTGTTTTGTAAATAGGCTTTTTCTTGCTGCAGAAGTCAAGCTTTGTTACTTGCTGTCACTCTAAAAACTATGTTGATCCTTGTAATAATCTAAATTTATTTTGCTTCTTTAACCATTGGTTTATGATCAATGTAAGGATTGATTCAGTGATTGTAAATCATGTAGTACGAGGACATGATTTAAATTTTAGAAAGTGCTGAGTTACAAAAACATGACTAAGACCTCAGTGATACGTTAAATCAGGAGAAGCTAGTAACTGAGCAGAGGCTTTATTTGCAAGCAAAACATTACAGCATATGACAGTACATCTCATATTAGTCTACTACATAAAAAACAGGTGCTTTTAAGTTCATAACCCCTAATGTTCTGCAATACAACTTGAGCAGAGTGCTAAATCTTCCATTAATGACAACCAAAAGTAAATAGTCTATTGTAAGTGATGTAATTTTCAAAGCCTCTTCACAAATGTCGTAACAAAGCTTGATGGCAGCTTTTATAAAAAAAAATCCCTGTTGGCAAAAGTAATTTGCTGTTTTTATAAAAAATATACTTATTATATATATAAATACCAAAGAAACCTTGGGATCCAGTGAACCTATGGTCAGGTCACCCACAGATTAATGGGCTTTGTTATGACCTGGTACATATAGCAGATAAGTAACGGATCA
>JAOEHX010016912.1:0-24831 GCA_025448015.1 Bolborhynchus lineola | reverse complement strand
CCCAGTACCCCCCCACACCCCCACCCCGCCCGGGTCCCGTTGCTCTCGGATGGTGGTGGTCGGTGAGGTTGGCACTGCAATGCTGCCCACAGCCTCCGGTGCTCCTTGGTGCTAACTTTGCCTTTCATGTGATGATGCCCAGCGTCCTTAATCGTGCCAGGCAGCCTCTCCTTCCCCTCCCTGGCTGGGCTGGCAGTCCCTGTCTAACCCTGCCTGGGAACTGGGAAAGGCAGGGAGAGGCTGGGAAGCAGTCCCAGGACTCTTCTTACTGGTGGTATCACCCATAAGGTGAAGCATCCCCAGCCCTGAGCCTGCGTTCTGTGGAGCCCCTGGGGTCCCTCCCTGCCCTCCTCTGCTCACATTGCCTTTTCTCTTCAGTTTGGGGTTCAAACCCAAGTGCAGTCCAGCCTGGAAGCACCCCTGCTGTCCCCAGGAGCCCTGTGTCACCCCCAGGCCTGGGGGACAGGGAGCAGGGGAATGGATGGTGGGATCCCCCCATGGGCTCCCTGCTCCCGACCAAAGCGCACAACGAGCTGTCCTTTAGGGAAGCAACGGGAAACCGAGCGTGGACCCGGCGAAAGGCAGAGATTTAATAGTTTTAAAACATGAAATGGGGAAAAAGATGATGATAATAATAGTAATAAGGATGATAATAATCGGGAGTCCTGATGACCTTTCTGTGCTTGTTTCAGACTTGAAGCAACAGGCCAGCGTGGCTGGTCGACCGCCCTTTGAGCGTGTAAATATCCTGCTATTTCCTATTTTAATGGTCTTCAGATTTAGTACTTGTAAATAAACACACGCATCAAGGAGAGATTAAACATTTTTGCTACAGCCCGTGTCTCGCCTCTGTGTTGGGGTGATGCAGGCGGGAGGGAGCGGGTGGCTTTGGGAAGGAAGGGATGTTCCATGGAGCGCCGGATGGATGCGTTGTGCCAGGGCGGTGCAGTGCGCACCAGGATGCTGGGTGCATGTGTGGGGATGGGGATGCTGAGCTGGGGCTGTTCCAGGTGCTCACATTTGGGTGGTTGATGGAGGTTTGAGAGTGGATTTCAGATGGACTCTGTGGCTTTGCAGGCAGGATTGTTGTGCTTTATCTTCCCCCTTAATGTTTCTTCTATTGTTTTATCAGGGAACGGAAGCTTAAAAACCTCCTGGTTGGCCCAATAAATGAATCTCATGTATTTCACCATGGCCAGGGTGTTCTTTGATATAAATTGCACCCGTTTTTCCCAAGTAGTAAAAGCTCCTGGAATGAAGCCAGGGCCTCCAACGACAGCTACAAATGTCTTTGTTTGCCTCCTCAGCAATAGTACGGAGCTAAGCAGGAAAAGATTATCCAGGCCTGCAAACGATCGTGTAACCCACAAATGCACCTCATTTGATTAAGGGATCAAATGTGAACCTCTCAATGGATGACACACACCACTGCCTGAGGTGATGCTAATCGCGGTGCTGGGAGCCAGCCTGTGGACCCCAGCAAACCCTAGGATTCAGGGAAGCCCCATAGCATCACGTCACCCCAACTTGGGGTCCAGGTGAGTGGCACATCCCAGGGCACCAGTGTTGGGTCTGAAGGTCTTTTTTCCACACCTCTATCCCTGCACCATCTCTGTGGCCTTGCGCTTTCCCTGTGCAACTTCTTGTCCTCTCCAGCCTCAGGAGGTGCTCTGCTGCTTTGGGTCTCTCTATATAATCACAGAAGGGTTTGGCAGGGACCTTAAAGCTCATCCAGTTCTAACCATAATCCTGCATGAAAGGGATGTGTCCCACATTTGGGTATCTGGGGGAGCAGTCACTTCACACAGGAGAGAGGCTTTAGGCTGTCATATGTAAGAGATATATAGAAATACAATACATGTCTACTGAAAATATATATTGATAGTGCATATATAGAATCTATGTTAATATAATATGCTATATAATTAAAATATATATTGATAATACATATATGGAATCTATAGTTATTGCTATAATATGAGAAGATGAGATATAATGTAATGCAATACAATATGACATAATATGATATGTAAGTTTAACCCCAGCTTGAGCATTAGCATGGCCTGTGAGCGCCAGGCCATAAGCTGGGTTGAGGATGGGAAAGGCCAGAGCAGCATCGCGTGGTCCTGCAAGCTGAAGGATGTGGCAGGAGGGTTCTTCTCACTCAAAGTGAGGGCTGAGTTTCTCCTGAGCCGCTGGGAAGAGAGAGGAAAAGAGCAATCCATGAATTCTGAAGGCAGCAGAGGGTGAGCAGAGCAGCACCCCCTTCCCTGCCCACCCGCACTAATGACAATGGCAGCCACGATGGGAGGCCACTGGTCTATGTCTGTTCTTCGCGTTGAACACAGTGGTAAAAGGCCACAGTTTGGGGCTTGGATGAGAGGTGGCATCATTAGGAGGTGGCAGGTGACAGCTGATACACGGTGATGTGCCAGGAGCAGGCAGAGCTTCCCTCTGGGTTGGTTTCTTAACCGAGGGAAATAATGGCTTCAGGAAAACACCGTCTCCCCATGTGGAACGAGGGCAGGGAAGGGGGAAATTGATTCACCTGGAATGTTATGGGGCTGGGATGACAGCTCGGGAGATGCTCTTAGTCCACCCTGCAAAGCCATGGGGCAGAGGGCAACGACACTATTCCAGGCACTGCCTGCTCCCGCTTTTCAGAGGCTCCCCCTTTGGAGGGGCTGCTGGTGGCCATGGCTGGGAATCTTTGCCAGGACCATCAAGGGCAATTCTTTCGTGCCATAAAGTCAGTCGAGAAACAGCCACAGGCACAGCCTGTGCCTCTGGTCCCCAGTGGTTCGGTGGTTCCCCACGTGTGGCCAGCAATGTGGGGTGATGCTATGGCTCGGGGACCCCCACTTCCCCAAGGACTCAGAAGGTGGTGACAGGTCTGAGTGTGCACATGCTGTTTGTGGGTGTTCTTCCTGCAGTACCAGCGCTGCGATGGGTTTGACCCAGCCTTCCCCTCCCTCTGCTGGAACAAAGCAGAAATGCCCAGTGTCCAGTGCCAGGACCTGGATGGTGTCCAGGGGCAGTGCAGCCGCAGTGCCACCGGCAACGTGTCTCCTGGTGAGTGATGGGCTCATTTCAATGTCACCTCCATCACAAGGGAGTACATCGTGATGTCAGTCATTAACTCACCAACCACCCACGTTGGTCCCAGTGGGGGGAAACTGAGGCACAAGAGCAGAGCTGCTTCTCCCAAGGTCATGCAGAAGGTTGCAGCAGGAAGAAACCTCTCTTGGCCCATGCTGAGATCCCTCGGGAGCACGCTTTGGGGCATCCCCCGCTGCCTTTGGGTCACACTCCCCTGAGCTGCAGTGTGAGCTCTTCCCCAAACTGATTTCCCCCCACACACACCTTTTTTTATGAACGAAATTCTCCCTTCGCAGCTCCTATTCTCTCAGGGGCTCTTCCACTCAGCAGCAGCCCAATTTCCTTTTATAGCTCCTACAATGACTGTCCTAATTACAATTAAAACCGGGAGCGCTCTAATCAAATCTTTTACTATTCCATACAAACTCAGAAAATGAGTAAAATTAGGGACACATGGAGCAAAAAGAGAAAGAAAAGGAGGTGTGTGTGGGGGGGGGAAGAGTCTGTGAGTTGGTGTTAATGCAGGGAGGGAGCTAAAGAGGGCAGAAGATTTTGGCTCTCATCTGCAGTAATTGGTGGTGGGGAGGAGGCACAGGAACCCCATGGAGCATCCCTGGAGGCTCCTCCATCCTGCTGACCCCGAGCTAGCTGGATGCCTTGGTTTGGATGATCCCCCCCCACCAGTTACCATGGCAACAAAGGCTTTTGATGGCGAAACCCTTCAGCATCAAGAGTTAATCAGACCCTAAACCAAACCGGGGTTAAAGGCAGAGCAGGGATGTGTGAGCAGCGGGAACACTGGGGCAGAAGGAAGGCAGTGAATGGAGAGCCAGTAACAGCAGTGGAGAGGGGTCTGATGTCTGCCTGGGCTGGAGGGGCTTTTGCTGTGCTGAGTGCTTACAGCAGGAATTCAGAGGATGGATAATGAGTTTGAATGTTCTGAAGGGCTGGATGGATGGTTTTACCGCTCCGCTCCATCACCTCGCAGCTCGGCAGGCTGGTTTACATAGGGAAAGACCGAGTGGAAGGTGGGCTCAAAAGGGATGAGGAGTTGTTGGGGTGGGCCCAAAGGAGGTCACAGAGATGCTGTGAGAGCTGGAGCACTTCAGAGAAGAGATGGCTCTGGGAAGACCTTAGGGCAGCTCCCAGTGCCTAAAGGGGCTACAGGAAACCTGAAGAGTGGCTTTGGACAAGGGCCTGTAGGGACAGGACAAGGGGGAATGGCTTTAACCTGCCCAAAGGGACGGGTGTCTAACTCCTCTCACGTCTCCATTATCTCCAACTCTCTCCCCAGGTCTCGGTTTTGGAGGTTCAGCAGTGAGGGGATTGGTCTTGGACAAAACAAGTGATCCAGCAGCCTCATACCTTCAAGTTTACCACCTTTCCATCCACATTGTGCAGACGCACCGCAGTGGATCTCACGGTGGAGAGGTACCTTGGAGCCAGCTGTGGTCTGGATTCAGTTCCAACACACACTAACCAGGAGCTGGCTGCTCTCCTCACTCCTTTCCCTCACTCTCCGCCTTTATTACTTTGTCAAAGCACTTTCAAATATAACACTTATATTTTATAGGTCTGAAGCATGAGATTATTCAATTTGCTTTATAGGCCCAGTTTGATAAATTCACTTGGAAGCCCGCGCTGTGGTAATTGAAACGCGCTGCATGGGGAGGAGGGAATCTCTGCACTGGATTCAGCCTCCAGGGGCAGGAGATGGTAGAACCTGATGGGATTTACAGGGCAGGAGCTGCCCGAGGGTCTCAGGTGGGTCTGGGTGAGATGGGAGCTGGGATGGAGCGCTCTGAAAGCATTAATTCCTTGTTCCTCCTCTTGTTGTGATCCTCCTGACCCAACCAAGCCCCAGGGGCTGCTGAACTGTCGGGGCCCAAATTGAAATGACAAATTACACTGGAAACAAGAGGATGGCCAGGAGTTCAGTGTGATCACGACCAGGACATTTTACATGCCTTTAGGAGCAGCATTTAGCAATTCATCCCTGCCTGCGCTGAGCCAGCAGCTGCTGCCTCCAAATGAACCAGGGCTGAAAGCTCTGCTCTCTGGGTGCAAAAAACCCTCCTTGAAGGAGTTTGACACCTTCCCACTGGAAGGGGGAGGCTCTCACCTTCACTGCAGTAGCAAAAGACTGTGCCTTGAGGAAAGTTTTGATGCTTGAGGACGGGTCCGAGGCAGGGAGTGGGGCTTGGCCACGAATCTGAGGTTTTCAAGGCTTTGAGGAGACAGTCAGTCTATCCCATGCCCACCCCGTGCTCCTTTTAGGGGGATTTGAATCCCAAACCCAAAGCTTTGTGCTTTTAGAATCATCGAATCATGGAACAGTCAGGGCTGGAAAGGACCTTAAGCTCATCCAGTTCCAACCCCCTGCCATGGGCAGGGACACCTCACACTAAACCATGGCACCCAAGGCTCTGTCCAACCTGGGCTTGAACACCACCAGTGATGGAGCATTCACAACTTCCCTGAGCAACCCATTCCAGTGCCTCAGCACCCTCATAGTAAAGAACTTCTTCCTCATATCCAATCTAAACTTCCCTGTTTCAGTTTGAAACCGTTACCCCATGTCCTATCGCTACAGTCCCTAACGAAGAGTCCCTCCCCAGCATCCCTATAGCCCCCTTTTATCTGTTTAATGTGTATTAAGGGATAATATATCCCTGCCTGTGACAGCAGGGATTTGGTGCAGTGACCCAAGAAGCCATTCCCAGATATCCTTCACCTGAAGTTTGCTAATTGGTCTTGGTTCCTGGAGTTAGATGAACCAACTGTGACAGATCAGGTTTCTTCCAACCCAGCGTTAGCTCTCAAAGAAGCAGCAGACCCCAAAATCATATGGTTTGAAAGCTGAAGTTGGGTTTCCCACTGAAAGAAAGGCTTTCTGCTGGCAAACCTCTCCCCAGGTATGGCTCTTCCAGTGCAGCAATGCTCGAGGCTCCAGGGAATGCAGTTGAAACACCACAAGTGCAGGGACCTGCCACCTCCGGGTCACATTTCTGAGGGTACCTCGGCTACAGGTTCTGTGCTGTGTGTTGAGTTGAGGTCTTCCATCCAAATGTTGCTGGAAATGCCTTCTCCTTGTTGAACAAAACCTGTCAGCATTACACTGAAAGGGGATACTGATCCTAAGGGGCACCCTCAGTTTTGCAAAGCCTTGAAAACTGATGGGAATGTTGGTTATTGGTTTATTGCTTGAAGGAGTCAGGTTTGGGTGAAAAGATGCTGTTTTTTCTCAGGTGAAAAGCCGAGTATATGGAAGGTCTGGTGGAGTCCTCATTGGATGGGAACTGCTTGGGTGGGAAGAGGCATCCATCTATAGATCCCTACCATCCCTTGGGGCAAAAAGCTGGATACAGGAACTGTGTTTAAAGGCAGTTTTTAGGAGCCAGCCCTAGAAGCCTGCTCAGCCCTCCCCACAGGCACAGAGGGCACCTCTTTCTGCTCGCTGGCTGGGATGAAGGGAGGTGGAATCAGATGGGAGATGCACCCCATTGCCTTCCCTCCCGATGTCCTCACCAGAGCCAGGCTTCGCATGGCAGTGGGAGTTGGGATGTGACTGTCAGCTCATTGTTTCTGCTGCAAACTTGCCCTTCTTTGCCTGTTTTAGACTTCATCCCCCAGGGCTGTTAATGCAGCATTTCCCAGAAGGGCTAAATTTAACGCAAATGGCAGCATATTATATTTTTGGCTGCAGTAGGTAGAACTGTGTAACCCTGCGCCTTCATTTTCGCTTTCTCCCTTTCTGGGCAGAGTGTATATCATGGGATGTCATTGTATTTAAATAATAAAGCAGAACCAGGATTATTTTGTACACTTTTTTCTCCTCTCTGATCTCCCCACTGAAAAATGCATGGAAAGCAACAGATGCTTCGACTTTGTAGCTTGAACCTTCTCAGCTGTTTGAAGATTTGATGTAAAGTTCTTTGAACATCAGTTTCAGAGGAGACTCTCTTAGTAACGGTTGCCATGCAAAATTCATAATTAATGAAGATTTCAGGGTTATGGTGGGGGTTTAAAATGTTATTTCATTATTAGTGTTATTATTTGCGCTAGTCTTAATCAGCTGGAGAAGCAGCAGCATCCAATGGGAAAAAACAGAGTCACAACTGCATCCCAGTGCGCGGTGATGGATCCGGGTGCCTTCTCCTGGTCCAGCAGCTCGGTGGTACCCAGGAGGGCTCTCTGGCTAGCCAGGAATGCTGATTTAGGCAGGGTCTGTCCATAGGCACCTGGTGATTAGTTGCTGGGGGTTGCTGCCCACTGCATCAAAGGAAGGAGCTGATCTAACTCGGAGGGCTGGATTACCCTCTAGTGGCTGCAGCTTAAATAAGAGCATGTTTCTTGCAGCCGTGATGTACTAAATGCTCCTGCCCAGGGGCCCTGGCTGCAGTGTTGGGGGCACCCCAGGAGGCTGTAGGGGAGCAGACATCAGTGCTATGGGGAATACGGGGACCCAGAGCACCCGCTGTAGCATGATGCAGATACCTGTGGTGCGGTACCCAGTGCCTGGTTCCCAGCATCCCAGGCTGGGTTTGGAAGTGATTGCTGCTGGGGATGCTGTGGCCTGGCTACCCGGCACAGCACAGTGTTGTTGTGGCTATCACACGAGCACAACTCTTTGGGGTCATCTTTGGGCTGCCTAAATCTAATGGCAGTGGCATCACTGCAGGTAGGCAAGGAAAAGCTGTGGCTCGGAGATGGATGTGGGTTTCTCTTGGCTGTCCCACATGGCTGCCCAGCAGCTGTTCCGGATGCCTCTGGCATGGGGTGATCCTCATCTCTGTCATGTCAAGGAATGTGGCAGGACCTTTGCTGGGCTGGCCCCAGCTGTAACATCCTGCTTAGCAATAGCAGACCCATCCCTATCTGTGCTAGCCCAGATGCTGGACAGCCTGAATGAGATTTTTCCATGGGGGCCACCCACTGTTAATGCTTCAGAGAGATTTGGGCTCACAGAAAAGTGACAGTGCCCTCTTTTTAGGGCAGGACATGTGTGACTTTATGGCGTACTTGGTGATCAGCTCGCTGGCACGTCTCACACTACTGAGACTGACCGTCCTTGGCATCCCCTGCGAGAAAGAGCAGCTCAGCAGTGTCAGCAATGACCAGTGACACTCTGCTGCCACCAGCAAGCCACCACTGCTGCCGTGGCACAGGCAGTCAAGTCATGCATTTAATTGGTGTCTATTGGATGTTTTTCCTGCAGCTACAGTTTGTGCTACTTATTGTGACATCCATGGGAAGCGGTGATGTGGGTTGTTTGTGCGTCTGACTCGGAGGGTTTCTCCATGCTGGCATCTGACCCCTTCCCGCATCCTGCCAGCTTGTTTTCCTTGTCACTGGGCTGAAATAAGAGGAAGCTTTTGGGTCGTTGGGTTGTGGGTGCAAAGGGGTGAGAGCACAGCCAGGGCAGCCAACAGGGCACCCAGAGGGATGCCCCAGGACATCATGGCAAGGCTGCAGTCCAGCATGAAGCTGCAGCCAGGCCTCTGTCTTGTCACCGTCGTGTCGCCCCAGCTGCTGGCTGGATGTCAGTGGCTGCGGGGACAGAGCAGACAGGCTGGGCAGCACGGAGCTGTGCACTCTCAGGCTGGTATGTGTCTGTGGTTGTGATGGGTTTTCTCCCTTGCAGAGCAGTATCTCCGGTCGGGTGGTGCTTTCTCCCCTTAGAGGAGAGCAGGGGATGGGGGAAGTGTGGATTCTCCTAACCCTGCCAGACTCATCACATCTCCAGCCTGGATGGGGTTTCCAGGTGGATTTCCACCGAGGTCTTGAAGGTTCTGTGCATGGATAAACCAGCTGGGAGTTCGAGTTTCTCCCTCAGCACCGATACCTCTCCTCCTCACCAGCGCTGAGCACTTGAGATTTTGGGGTATTTCAGAAGCTAAACGTACATTTCTCAGCTGACCCCGGTCTGCAGAGTAAGTGGAATCCTGCCCACACCATGACCCCCATAGCCACCAAGTGCTGGCCTTGGTCAAGGGTTGAATACAGCTGCTCAGCCCAGCACTGGGGTGTTAACAGACTCTTGTGGTGCAGGATGTGCTGCTGCAGTGGAGCTTTGTGTCTCCAGGACGTTGGCCACTGCGATGTTGGACCTTCTGAATGTGGTCGCTTCTGAAGCGCAGGTTTTGATGCAGTCTGTGATGGGTTGGGTGCTGCCAGCAGACCTGTCCTCTGACCAGGGGGTACTACTGCTGCTGCTTGTGATAGAAAGAGAGGAAGTGCTTATCCTGGAGAGGCACAAGCAGGTGGGCACAGTTCTTGCCCATGCCAGGCTCTCTGGTAGCCCATTTGGGGCTCTGGGAGTTGTGTTGCCCCATCATTCAGGGAACACAATGCAGTAGATGGTGGCAGCGTGCAGAGCTGTCAGACTTGGCCTGTCATCCTCAACCAACACAATGGAGGCCTCCAGAGCTTGCTGCCCCCACATCTGACCAGTCTGCTGGGCTGTGTGCATGTGAGGGGTGTCACTGGAGCTGTCATCCTTCTGCTTCCCCCCAGAACAGTCATCTCTGCTCTTCGTGTCCCGCTGGGGATGAAAGGCACCTTCCCCCTCCCTCTGGTCCTTCCTTTGAGTTAATCTCTGCTGGGCTCAACCTCAGCAGAAGGAGCCGGTGGGATGGGAAGGATGCGGTGAAGGTCAAAGATGCTCCTGTAGCAGCTCATCTCCCATCCAGGCGCAGTTTTGGGGATACCAGGGCCCAGCAATTGCTTGCAGTGCAGTTTGGGTGAGATCACTGATTCTGGGAACAGGGATTTGAGTGCAGCTGTATTGAGCCACACAGTGACACTCGCCTTGGGCCAAAGGCTCGGCCCTGCTTCATCTTATATACTCACCTATTTATTCCCTTTACTTATAGGTGTCTTTGGAGTTCTCCAAAGAAACACTTCTGCAAACCCAGAGGACCCATATTCCTGCAGCTGTGGCTCTATGCAGCAACCGCCACTCAGTCATTAGGAGAAGTCCCCACTCCTTTACCTCTTAACCCTTTTCCTTCATCCTCCACCTCCCAAGCAAGCTCAGCTTAACAGGATGCTGCCTCTGCCGCCCTTGCAGCCAGGAGCGGTGTCTCCGGTGCGGTGCATCCAGCACTGCCCCTTCTCACCTCAGTGCCTCCTGTGCCTGCAGCATGAAGCCCCTCGTGGGTAACCCACCGTGGCAGATGTGTCCCCGCAGCCCTGACGGGCTCTGTGCTCCGTGGGGAGCAGCAGCTCCGTGCTCTAATCCGAGCAGACAGATTGAGGTCAAGCGTGCCCTTCGTGCAACAAGAGGAGAAGGGCAAAGGAAAGGGAGGGAATGTGTGTGTGGTGGGCAGTGAGGGGGGCGAGAGCCCCTTAGGGACCACAGAGTGCCCGCTGAGGGCTGTCCCATGGGGGAATGCAGGAGGATGGGGATGGGGAGGGATGGCAGCGTGCGTGGCGCTGAGCAAAGTGATGAGAGCTGGTTTATGCAGTGGGTGTGCAAGTGCCATGGGGTGGGCTGTAGCAGCACTGGGCATGTGTCCACAGCATCTCATGTAGCTTGCTTGGCTCTTCTGTGTTGTGGTTCAGGCTCCTGAGACCTGCTGAAGCGGAGGGAGGTGGAAACGTGTCTCCTTTGGACACGGAGCAGATAAATGCCTGCTGCACTCACCTTGCTGGCTGCCTTAGGAGTCACAGTGCTGGGGACTGAACTGTCTGCTCTTATACCAAGCTATGGGCTCGGAGAAGTGGGAGATTTTATTGCTAAACTGCTGCATATCAGACACTCTGGCTGCTCCCATCCACTCCTTTACCGGTGGCATGTAGATGCCTGAGAGCAGAACAACCACACTGCCACTGCAGAGCATCCTTCTCCCCTGCTCCCAGCACCCAGGCATCCCTCTTGGCTCAGCCTCGCTGCCAAACTGAGCAGCAAGAGATGAGCAACAGGGAGCTGAGCAGCTGGAGGAGGATTAAGTCTGCTCAGGTTTGCTCTTTCGTGGTGCTTTGGCATTTGTATGCTATGTTGTGGATGCTGCTCACTGCTGGCAGGGCAGGACTCACAGTGCTCCTTGTTTATGTCCAGGCTTTGGTCTGGAGGCTTTCATCAGTATCGTTGGGCTGATGGTACAGATAATGTGAAGTAAAAGAAGCAAAATTCCCCCCAAAATGGGGAGCAGGCTCTTTTTGCAGGGTCTGGTGGCTCTTGCAAAACACAGTGCATTGAGCTCCTAATATATACCCTGGCATTGGGATACCTAGGTCTTGCAAAGAGTGGCTGTTCCGCAGGGTGCATGTTGAATTCTTTGCTCCCTGGGGACCCCGAGCATGCTGACACCTTCTCATTTGGTTAGGATGGAGATGGCTCCGTTCTCTTTGTTTCAGGTAAGCTCATTATTGTGAAAGTCCTGAGTGGCTCTGAAAGCATCTGCTCCGAGCTGGTATTTCTTGGACATGTCTAAACTGTACCATACCCCAACGACTCCCTGCTTGCCAAGAGGGGCACAGAGGTGTGTGTTGTGTGACCAAAGTCCCCCCTGGCTCCTTGAGACCCCTGCTCATGCTTGAACGTCCGCAGGTGATGCCTCCACATTGTGATGAGCTGCATGGCTCTGAGCTGGGCTGCTTGGATGCACATCCTCATAGTGGTGAGGAGGGATGAGAGGGACACAGGTATAGGAAGGGAAGCAGCTCCAGACAGAATATGTGTGCTTTTTGCCTGCTGCCTGTGAGACTCCTGAGAGTCTCGGAGCAGCTTTTCACACAGTTGCTCAGCTGGAACCGCACTGAATAAATGGCTGCATTTCAGCAGCAGAGATTTAAACCTGGGTCTTGGCAATTCCTGGTGGCTCAGAATCCCTCGGTACTTTCCAGAGCAATGGGTGCGTTAACCCCTGTACCTGGATAAATCCCCAGCTGAGAACCATCTCCTAACAGCCCTTTCCTGCTCTTAGAGGGCACCATCTGAAAAATCTTGCCTCTGTTTTTGTTCACTGGTTGCCCCAGCTGCCTCCATGCTCTGGAGAAGCATCAGTTTGAGCTTAGATACGTTTCTAGCTAGTTTATGTGGTTTTAGTATCCATATCATCCTTCTACTTCCACTGCTATGTCTCTTGTTTACAGTTAGGGATGGAGACAACAATCACATCCCCTTCAGCCAAAGAAACTCCCTCTTCTTGGGCCATCTCCCATCCCTGGTTATCCTGGCTGCCCTTCTTTGCATCCCTTGCTCCTTTCGAGAGTGGATGACCCGTTTATCCCATGAACTGGGTGTGAATTGTTGTAGGCTCTCCCTTGCCCACACCTTAGCATCAAATGTGTGGCTGTATCTCACTAATCGGACTGTAATTGCCTCCTACAAGCAGGGGCTCTTCCTCTTCAGTCATTTTGAGTTTATGGATTCCCCACTTGCAGGGTTTGTTTCAGGGGCTGCAGCATCCAGCTGTGCTGATCCTCCAGCTGTGCTTCTGGTGTGCTATCCTCATTCCCTGCTTTTCTCCTGCTTCTCATGGATGAGCTCATTTGGAGAATTACTGACTAGGGCAATTCCTGAGACCACTCTGCAGGGAACTCCACTTACTGAACTGTCCCCGTCCCTCTTTGTCCACAGCTGTCCCTCCACAATGGCCCGGCCTGTCTCCACATTGCCTGGGCTAAACCTCATCCTCATCACCATGATAAATCCCTTCCCATCATGGCACTGCATGAAATAATTCACTAAAACCTCATATTTTCCTTTGTTCAGCTCAGTTCTGAACACAAAGAATGAGACACAAATAACAATCCCAAGTGGGATACTCTGGCATCCCCATGTTACACAGCCCTCCCCAGTCTTTACTTCATCCCTGGTGCACTGGGTTGGAGGATGCTCAGGTTGCTTTTTCATCCCTCTTACTCACAGGTGCTGCATTTTACGTTCCCTATGTCTTTATAGGTGGATTTAGCAGAGCCCTTGCTCCAAGTCCTGTCGTTCCATGGGGTACTTCCTCCAGGAATCAAAGCTGTGATCTCCCAGCCTTGACTTGATCACAGGAGGATATTGGATCCTCACTTCCACCTCAGCTGTGGGAAGTACACATTCCATATTGGCCATCCAGCTCAGTTGCTGTTTATTGTCCCTGTCCAGAGCTGCTGAGAAGGATTCGTTTAGCCTTGGGACCTCACCTAGATTGTGTGTGTACTCTCTTCCCCAGGCCTGCATCACAACACCGCTTGTTCTCTTTATTATCTTTGTGTTTGAGCAGCCAGAGAACCTTTCACTATTTGTTTTAATATTGTTCCCAGGTCTAACTCAGTTTGACTTCTGGCATTTCTCATTCCATCCCTTTTATTTCCAAGCCCTTAAAAAACTGCTGTCTCTGCTGCTTAATCATTCCCCTTTCTATGTTCTCATTCCTTATGTCCCCATCACTCCTCTCATTCCAGCAACTTAGGAGCTGCTTCAAACCTGCTCCTTCAGTGTATTTTACATGTTTTAGGTGCAATCTCCAGGGAGTTTTTCCTTTGGTTCAAAGACATTTGAACCTCCCTTTTATATCCAAGGCTGGGTTTTCCCTTTTGGAACCTTTAGTCAGCACCCTGCTGTCATTTATTTATCCGTTCTGTTTAAAGTAAGTCAAAATAAGGTACAAGTTTAAAATCAATCACTCTATCCAAGGTTATTTTCCAGTTCCACCTCTTCCACAGTGTCCTTATCACGCATCAATATTGAGTCTCAAACACTATCATGTCTTAGTGATGCGTCTACATTTGGTGTTCAAACCTTTAACTGCTACAGATAGGATGTGTGAGTGAATGTTGCAGGGTTAGTTTAGTTTCGGGTTTTTTTGGAGGGGGGTGGAATTTGGGAGTTCATTCTGGGAATTAACCTTCCAGCATGAGGATTTTTTGTAGTTTCTCTCTGTTTGTTAAGACCGTTAACAGAAATCTCAGCGTCCGTCCAAACCCACTTCTGCCGCTCCGGGGAGGACTTTCAGCACTCTCCTCATAGAGATACTTTTACTTCTTTTTCCCAAGTGGTGGTGGACCCGGATGATCTTATTCCATCTTCTCACATGTCTTCATCATTAGTGAAGGCATTGCTGCCTTGCTACCTCCTCTTTCTCACCTTTTCAGAGGGAAGCAGAGCCTTTGGCACTTCTGCTCCAAGAGGTTTGTTGTTGCTCCTGGTTCCTGCCCCCTCCCCAGCACTTGGGGTCTTATCATGCACACTTCTGCTGTCCCACTGGGTATGTGTGTCCCTTTGAACCACCTCCATCCTTGGCCTATGGGAGTCTGTGACAGAGGAGGGATGCGAACATAAGTGCTGAGTGTGCGCCTCAATAATGGTCCACCCTTCACAGCTCTTTCCCTCTATGCGCCCCATCCAGCCCAGACCTCTTTGGCTGTGCAGCTTGCAAAGTAGAGCCTTTTTCTCTTTTTCAGCCCTTTTACATATTAGGCTGTTGAGGCCAAACCACTGCAGCTGCCCATCCCACTGACAGCCCTGTTCCTGCCTCTCCCATGCGGTTCTTTGATGACCAGGAGGATGGAGCCAGCATCTCCTGATGCGTGTACCGATCCTGCCACCCTCAGCAGATGTGCAGAAGCGTGTTTCCAACTGAACCTTTTCCATGATTACCTTCCCTTTCTTTTTTCCCTTCTGCAGTGTATTACCAGTGTCTTCTGGTCCCTGAGCCTCTTGGGACCCCCAGAAGAAAACACGAGCTGATTTCTTCTGGAGAGGGAATGAGCAGCCTCCAAGTTGCCAGCCTGGGTGGATTATCTTGTCCTCTTGGTTTTAATAAGCTGCACAAGATTAAAGAACGACTGTGGATTAGTTGGGCTTTTGTTGGTTTGTGTTTGTTGTTTTCTTCTTCCCTGAGTTTTGCTTGGCACATAATTGGAGGCAGAACAGAAGATTCCGGGTCCTCATGCACCACTGCCTTTCACACTGGCATTAGCAGTAAACCTCTTAGTGGGTCTGGCCAGCGGATAGGGACCAAAGGGTTTGTGGCTTTGAAGGACTTATAAGTTGCTGAGCATTTTGCAGTGTTTGAACTGTTTGTGTTGGTTTTGTTTTCTCCCTCCTTCCTCCACTTCATCTTCAATGTCTCCCTCACCACAAACCTGATTTAAGGAATACATGCACTTATTCATTTATGAGCTGTGGTCAGTGCTGTGGGAAGAGAGACCTGGAGGGAAAAGGGGTTTGTGCACGTGGTTGGGCTGTAATGAGATCAGGGATGGGGGATGCTCTGCATTAGGACTCTGCTCCTGCTTTTGCTGAGACACTTGATCCTCAAGTGAATGGACAGCTTAATATTGCTGTGGATGATTGATAGCACAGTGTACAGGACCTTCAGACATAAGGATGGGGAAGTTTAGACCAGAAATATCCTGTGTTTATGGCTGGTAGCAGTGCCCAGAGGAGAGCACAGGAAGAGAGCAAGTCCCGTGATGCTCCCCTCTGCCTCTCAGGGCAGCAGTTACCATAGCCTGGGGCAGAGAATCCAGCTATTCATCTCCGTGGGGTGCAAAGAGGAATCTGTTTCTGTTTCTTTCAGACCTCATAGCAAGAGATGCTCTTACCTGATGTGTAGCAAGTCCTGGCTCCCTCTGGTAATGATGGAAAGAATGGAGTCAAAGGAGGACGCCAGCTCCTTCTCATGGAGGAAGGATCAAGGCAATGCTTTCCAGTGTGGTGGGTGACCTGCTGGCATTACCTTCTGCCTGGTGCAAGTGCTGATAGTTGGGCAGGGACAGTAACAGCACAGAAGCAGCTCCCAGGTGGCATCCTGAAGAGGTGTGGTTGGAAAGTGGTACCTTCACAGGGAGCAAGTGGTCTGAGTGAGCCGATTAGTGTTGGACCCCATGGAGGACGGAGCAGAACTGACTCTTCTTGCTTTTGCTGCTTGGCTGATGCAGCTGCAGCCTCTTGGGGTGACCTGGCACAGGAGCTAAGTGCTCTCTGTCCCCTCTTCTGGCTGGAAGGTACAGGTACTGCCTCCTGCATTACTAATTGCATTCTCCTCAGCTACAAAGCAAAAGATGTGGAATGGCAATAGGAGGTGGAAGTGTTTCCCTGATTTGAAGCACCGTTTCAATGTGGTGGCATTCTTACCGAGGTCCTACTGGAACCTTGCAAGTGAGATTGACTTTCTCTCTTAACCCTTCATCTCAGCTCCCATCACAGAAACAGATTTAAGCCCCACAGTGCCCCAGGTTCTGTCATCCCTTGAATGTGCAGTTTGTGACCAAGGAAGGGTTTGTGCTGGGTGGCTTTTGGTGACTTGTCCAAGAGCTGGGCTCACCAGCCTGTTACTGCAAAGCTGTTGAGGAATGTGGCAGGTCTGGACAAACAGGGCTTGTGGTTGAGGAGCTTCTCTGGGCAGCTCAGCCGCTCCTAGTCGAAATAGTGCAATCAGTGCCAGGGCGTCTGGGATGTGTTATGATGCTTTTGACACAGGGAGAGTCATATGGATTTTTCCAGAGGGATATGAAAACAAAAAAGATGGGTCATCATTTCCCCCTTCTGATCTCAACATGCATCCCATTAGCAGAGGGGAAAAAACAGAGCAGGAAATTTATGAGTTGGCTCTGTTGCGTGTGGGAAAAGAGAGAAAAGGGGAGCTGAATAGCACTGTTCTAAACGTAACATCCATATGCCCATTTAGGATTTAATAAGAGAGTTACCACATCTCTGGTAAGTGACAGCTGGTTATTAGGAGCACACTCTGAAGCTGCGGATCATCTAAAGGCAAAGCTGATGCTTAGCTATTCATACACCAGTACATCTGCCTTTAATAATGACTTTTAATTTTGTTAACACACTTTAACTAGCTTATTAAATCAAAATAAAATGGGATTCTTACCCTTAATGCAACCACACAAAAAAAGACCCAGCCCCTGCCCTCCTGGCTGTATCCCATGGATAGAAATGTGTCCACGGGTAGGTTTAACCCAGTGTGTTGTTCTGGCAGCCGCAGCAATAGAGTATTTCCTCTCCTTACCCATTCTTCCTGGTTTTGACTTCTGCATTTCCATGCTTGGCACCCTCGAGGGCTGCTATGTGTATGGTATGTGGCACGGGTGGGAGGCTTAGCCTGGTTTGGAGCCGTTCTATGTACAAAACAGGCAGCAAGTGTAATTCCTCCCGACTCTCTCAGCAGAGGCAGCACTTCTGCCCTCTCTGGATGAGCGAGGGATCGGAATCAACGCTTGGGAGTGGAGCATCCTGGGGTTGTGAGTGAGCAAAAGCCTGGGCTCAGCAGCGCAGGCTCCGTCTGTTGTGGTTTCTGCTCCATAATGACAGCCCACGATGCTTTTAACGTGGTGGGAGTGTCCGTCAGCCCATCAGGCTGGATGAGTGCTGCCAGCATGCCACTGCTGCGCGCTGCATTTGCAAACAGATTGGCTTGGATTGGGCTCTTCCCCCGTTTTCCTGTGCCAGCCACTGCGTTTGAGCCAATGTGCCTTCACGGCATGGAGCGGCACTTGGAGATAGATGCTGGTGGGTACCATGTGGGCAAGAGGCAGGAGACTGCCCTCCCTGCAATCTGTGCTGGTGACAGAGAGAGGACAAGCCAGCCTCCAGTGATGCAGTGCCTTCATCTTCTTCTCCCATCACACCCTCCTGTACCACCCTGTTAATTCCCATGGTCTCTCTCAGTTGTTTCCTGGGGAGAAGCACAAGTGTGAAACATGCTTCTTGTGTCTGTGGTAGAAGGGCAGCATCGTGGTGTTGGATAGTGGCTCAGGTCCCTGGTTTAAAAGATGGGATGATTTTCTAGCATCAGGTTTTTAGGTTGTTTGAAGCACCTGCTTGTTCCTCTCCCATGGCTCCCTGTCCATGGGCAAGTCGTATGGACCCAAGGCCAGGGTGCTGCCTTATCATCGTCTGTTGATTTGAATGCACCTATTCTGATTCACAGAATCACAGAATGGTTTGGGTTGAAGGGACCTTAAGATCATCCATTTCCAACCCCCTGCCATGGGCAGGGACACCTTCCACTAGAGCAGGGTGCTCCAAGACCTTGTGTCCAACCTGGCTTTGAGCACTGCCAGGGATGGGGCAGCCACAGCTTCTCTGGGCAACCAGCTTGTACTTTTAGATGCTCACATGCTTCCCAACTAACAAACTGGGGAAAAAGGAGGGTTGAGGGTGGCATCACATTCTTTGTCCCCATCTGGAGACTATGCCCCATAGCACGTCTATAGCTCCTGCCTTTCTCCATCCTCCTTTGTGGTGAGCGCTGCTAACGTGACAGCCGAGGTGAGCGTGCCCGGAGCTGCTGGCCTCATTGGTCCCTACTTCCGTCTAACCAGCAGAGCAGAGAAATTGCCTGTTACCTCGGGTCGATTTTTCATGCACTCCTAAATTGCTTTGTATTGACACGCTGTCAGAAATGGATTGTCACATTAACCCAACCAGAGCCGGGCTGGGGCTGGCGAGCATGAGCTGCCGGGCTGGTACCTGCACAGGTTGAGAGCAGGCTGCAGGAGCCGTGGGGTCTCTTCCTCTCCTTGTTCTTCTCTTGGGTTTGCAGAGTTGCTTTGCAGCAGTTTATGATGCAGGTGAGCCAGCAATGGGCAAAGCTCTCTGTGTCCTCCTTTCTATACCCATTTCTTCTCTCTTTGTTGGGTCAGAAAGTGACTTGCAAGACTGCTGGCTCCTCATCGTTGCTATGGGGTCTGGTGGTCTGACTCTTGAGTTCTCATCCCCAGTGAAAGCAGGAGATTGAGTGCAGGATCCCAAGGTTTAAAGGATTTGGATTTGATCTCTTTGCTTCCCGGTCTGTATTTCCCTCCATGTCCTTTGTTTTATTGCTGCCTCTTCTATCTCCAAGTGACAGACCCATGAAGGGACCAGCTGTAGCTCTCAGCAAAGAGCTGAAGTTGGGTTGATCGGAGTTTTGTCTGGTTTGTGTGGCAAGGTTTTGGTAGCAGGGGGACCACAGGGGTGGCTTCTGTAGGAAGCTGCCAGAAGCTTCCCATTCTCTAGGTGATGTGATTTCTAGAGCTTCCCATCCTTACCTCTAATGCCTTCTTCCATTTCTCTAATAAGATTCCTCCTCAGAGATTAGCAAATGCCTCCTGAAGTCAGAGAATACAACATCCACGTCACTTCCCTCATCTGTCACACAGCTAAAATCAAAATCCAATGCAACCCAATGTGAGCTGGCTGAACACAGCCTGTGAAAGCAGAGCTGCAGGCAGTCCTCATGCAAGGCATCCATCCCTCAGTGATGAGAATTAGAATGGTTCATGGCTTGTGCCTCTGCATCCGCTGTCTCAGAGAGGCAACGATGCCTCCTTGTAGGCAAGAGACTGATGAGATGCACTGAGGCTCACATGGAAATGATTTGGCTGGCAATAGGTTTCTCATGCTATTCCTTCCTGTGGTGTAAGTGAGCACATCTATTGCCCCCTCTCATAGATGTGTGTCAAAGCCTGTTTGACAGAAGTATGCTGTACCCCAAACACAGCAATTTAATCAGCACTTACCTGGGAGAGGGGAGATGTGGGTTCCTGTTCAAGCTCCAGCAAATACTTATATAAACTGTGCTACGGAGTCATCTCTCCTCACCTCCCTTCTTTCTTTTGCTTCAGCCCAATGAGTTTTTAGTCATTCATGCATGGCAGAAGAGGCTGAAATTCCCAATATGAGCATACTTGACTAATCTCAAGCTCTTATGCCATGTTTGAGGTCTTCTCTCCATGTCCTTCATCCCCCAGAATATGCAGGAACCTCCTCCTTCTCCATGGCAATGCCCTTTCATAGACAGACCTCTCCTCTGAACCCTTGCCTAAATTCATTCACCTTTGTCTTGGATGAGCACAGCTCTGGTTGCTTCCATGGTTGTTCCTATTTTGCCTATCTTTCCTGAGAGCATGACAACGATATTTCTATGCAGGAGGACACCTGGGTGATAGCAGGAGAACTGCCCCAAGTCATTCCTGCACCATGGCACAGGAGATACTGTCCCAGTGTCTTGGCTATTTGCTCCTTCTTTGCTGAGGCTGTCGATACTGAAGCCAACTCAAGCGGCATTTAGCCAGGAGCACACTTTATCTGGTACCTTTGTCCCTACAGCAGTAATCACTGTGCTGCTGATGCAGCAGTGAGTTCAGGAGCCTGAAGCCACATGGATAAGAGACGCCAGGTTTCAGACCAGGACCCTTCCCAGGAGCTCCTTCCCTTCTCCTCCTTGTGACTCTGTATCTGAACATCGTTGTCCTTTTCAATGCCTGACACCGCGGCTGTATCAAGATGAAAAACATCCTTTTTGTATGGAATAGTCCCTGCTGTTTCCCCTCTTGATTTGTCTTTCTTCTCTCATTTTGCTTTTGCTGTTCAGCCTTTTCTTCTCATTCCTGTTCTCCCTCCCCCCTCGCCCCGATCAGTCAGACTTCTCCTAAGCCCTGATGTGTTGTGACTGGGGCTGACTGACAGCGCTTTGTGCCTGACACTCATCTCTGGGATGCAGCCCAGGATGCGTATTTGAGAGCAAAGTTGGATTGTAAAGTGCCATGTGGGAGTCTCTGAGAAGAGAGTCAAAACACCATCAAGTCTATTCTTCCTGAGGGGAGGGGAGACGTTGTGTGGAGCCTACTGATGCCAGGAGCGACTGCTCACAGCACCCTTTCCATCGGCACCGAAAGCTGCCCTCAGCCTCCTTGCTAGAGCAAGGGAGGAGGGGAGCGTGGGGAACCAACCCCCCTTTTCTGCATTGACAGTGCTACTTTTAACCTCATGTGAATCTATGTGGATGACATGGAGCAAGCAATAGAGTTACTTTCTACTGCGTATGTCCTGGGTACAGGGCATGGTACTCTGTGGTGGCTGTTTCTGGTGATCTGGCGGGGGAAGGTGAGAAAACTGGGAATGCAACTGAAATTGGATTGGATTCGTGAGACTTCCTTCCATCCCCTCCTCACCAGTGGTCATTCAGAGAGGCTGTTTCCCACCTACCCAAGATTTGCTTCTTTACTCCCCAAACCTGGAATGTGTAGAGATGTGCTGGTGAAGTCCTGGAGCCGCAGCTCTGAGCCACTTTGTTCAGCCACCACGTTCATCTTCTCCCAGCTCTGCCTGGGCTCTCAGGTTATTTTTGGGGTGTGTGTGACAGCATCCTCAGAAGAATGGGTTCTGATGAGTCTGCAGAGAGCTGTGGTTCTGCTGTGGATGGGGGAACGTGGCCTGGGTGAAGTAGAGACAGATGCCAGCCTCTCCCAACCCACCTGCAGCCTCAAGACCACTTGCCCACGCTCAGTGATTATGTCTTGGGGCTCGGAGCCAGTCTGCTCTGCTTTCTCCCACCCAATGCATGCTTTAGACGAGCTGGTTGGGCTTGAAGGTCTAATCTGCGCTTGGAAAAGACCTGTTCTTATGAGTGTCGTACTCACCACCATTGTGTCACCATCCCTTGCTTGCCACCTCCCTGGTTTTCTGTGTGTGGAACCATCCCTGCTCTTTGAGCACCTTCCGTGTTTATGCTCCCTTTCTTATGCAAAGTCACCTAAAAATCCTCTTTGCTCCCCTGGAGACCCCAGGCGCTGCTTGGAAATCACTTAGAGAAGTAATCACCTCCTTAAGATTGCACCATCACTCACCTTCAGCCCCCGGACAGTCCCAATTTGTAGAGCACCAAAAGCAAACCACTGGAGGTGGTTTTCTTTGCCTGAGAAAAACAGCAGGGTCGCAGCTCACTCCTTGTCCTCTTCTCCTGCTGCCCTGCTCTTCTGGTGGCTTTAGTGTTCCTCTGTCCTGCCATGGGACCACAGAAAGGTATGGGATGGGTGCGTAGAGACCCCAGGACCTGCTTGGTGCAGGCCAGCTTAGGTTAGTTCATTCAGGGCCAACTTGACTTCTGTGCTAGTTTTCCTGCTGTTTCTTAATGTCCCATCATCTTTCATCGAATCCCATCCATCTCCATTCTTCCACTATGACTTTTTGTCCTTGTTTTCCCTTTGTCCAGCTACAGCACCAGTCCATGGGGATGTTGGAGCCAGATCTGCATTACCCTTTATAGACACAACCCACCATTCACACCTGAGCAAGGGGGTGTCAGAGGTGCATCAGCAAAGGTGAACTTGCCCATGGAGCTATGACAAGGCTCCTGCCTGGCATTGTATGTTGGTTGTAACTCACTTCAGGAGCCAGCCAGGACCTGGCTGCTGAAGTCCATCCCTTGGGGGCGAAGTGGCAGTTCTTGTGCAGGATTAGCAGTCATCACACCTGTTACTACAAGAGACTTCAGCTGAAAAGGGAAGAAGAAGAAGGTGGAGGGAAGGGATAAAAAAGCAGCTCTTCAATTTAGCACAATTATCTCAATTTTCCCAGGATAAGGATCCTTGAGATATTTATCTGATTTACAAGGGTGTGCTGCAAGCAGCAGACATGGGGCTTTAAAGAGACATCCATCAATTCCTTATGTATGGGGGGGAGAAAGAAGGAAAGAGCTAAATGAGGAGACACCACCAGGAGAAGCTTTTGGAAGCAGGAGGGGAGGAAGGATTCCTGCTCTGTCCATACGTGCTCACTTGCGATTAATAGGTGGTGGAAAACTGTGTTGGCCACAAGAAATGCTGAAGGCTGCTTCAGGGGGGTGTCTGGGCAGAGTAGGAGGTTGGCAGAGCCAGGACAGTGGTAGAAGTCTTACTGTGGACTGGAATGCCTTTAAACCACTGTCGGTTGATATTCCAGGGTACATGGGTTAAGTATTTCCTGAAGGATGTCTTTTGCTTACTTTCCTGCTGGGGAAATGATGAGGGTTAGATTTACACCAGGCCTGGAGAACTTGCCTGAGAGCAGGACTCTGATGATGCATCACTTTGGCTGCAGTGAGACAAGGTTCCTGCAGGATGTGTGTTGTCTAAGTGCAGATGTTCCGGGATCAGGAAATGCATAAATGTCTGTATCCCCATTTAGGAACTGAGAGCAGAATTCACCCGATACACTTGGATGGCCGCCTTCATATGGGATGTACTCCTGTCCACTAAAAAGATAGTCCTCATGCAATGCCATCAGACCTACTTTACTCTCACCCTCATCCTTATCCTCACAGTGTCTGTATAGGAAAGCAGGTGTGAAAATCCTTGTCTTTCCTGAAAGCTTTACTGCCATCCCTGCAGCTCCTCACACCCCCCTTTCCCCTCCATCACGTTAAGGCTTCTCAGCTTCCCTTCTAAGCCCTTTTGCCTCCCTGTTGCTCCTTCACATCTACATCCCTTATTGTTCCGCCAGCACTGTCTTGTCACATCTTACCCTGCTCCCCTGATTTGACAATAGAGAGGAAAATAGAAGGGATTCAGCTGAGAGGGGAATGAAACGGGAAGTGGAAGTGGAGGAGGAGGGAAAGAGAACATCAGAGGGAGTGAGAGCAAACACTCGTAGCTTACCATGGCTCAGGAAGTCACCGGGGGGAGTCGTTGACTGAGAGGTCGCTGACCCTTGTGAGTAAATCTCTGTAATAAACTGGTTGCAGCACGGGCAGACCCCAATGATTTAGCTCAGAAATTGCTGTAGTTCAGCTCCCCTCCAATGCAATTCGGCAGGACTGTTAGCAGGAGCAAAGCCCTTGCCAGCCTTAATATGGATTTCTTTTCTTTGTCCCTTAAGTTCATCTCTTTGCAGCATGGTTATGTTCTCATAAATTTGTCGCAGCGTGTTTGCCAGCAGCTGGCCCATTGGAAAGGATTTGTGTCCACTGGAAAAGCCTCTTGGATAAAGCTTTCTTTGGCATTGTGCCTTTTTGAGGCCCTCCTGCAGCCGCGCTGCTCTGTGAAATAACAGCTTTGTCAAGGACCAACTTCACTACCAGTGCTCTGACTGAGGCAGCAACCCTTGGCCATCACACATGGGACCCTGCTTGTCATCACTTGCTGGGAATCTCCTGTCTCCTGCCCTCCTTTGTAACAGATGACTTGGATAAATGAGAAGCAGCCTTAATATGGGGGGAGAGATTTTCAGACCCTGATCTCAATGAAGTTCCTCATAGCATTAGCAATCCGAGCTGCTAACCTGCCTTTGGACCTCCTCTGGGAACTATGTATGTATGAATTTCACTTGCCCAGTTCTGTGGGTGCACCTTGCTGAAGTTATAAGGGGACTTAGGAGTCTCTCCTAGGCTGCAGAGGTCCCATTGATCAGCTATATGTATTAGCATTGTATTGCATATTCCATGATATAGGTATTGTTTTTATTGGTATTATGAGTGGGAGCTGTTGCTCGTTTAAAGCCCTGTAGTGATGGTGAATGTATAACATGTCTCTGCTCTGTAGAGCAGAGTAGTTGGTAAATTACATAGGGATGCTATGAAAGGAAGAAAAGAAGAAAGGAAGAAAGGAAGGAAGAGGAAAGAAAGAGGAAGAGAGAAAGAGAAAAAAAGAGAGAGAAGGAAATGAAGGAAGGAAGGAAGGAAGGAAGGAAGGAAGGATGGAAGTAAGGAAGGAAGGAAGGAAGGAAGGAAGGAAGGAAGGAAGGAAGGAAAGAAGAAAAGAAGGAAAGAAGGAAGGAAGAGAAAGGAAGGAAGAAAAGAAGAAAGGAAGAGAAAGGAAGGAAGGAAGGAAGAGAAAGAAAGAAAGAGAAAGAAAAAGAAAGTAAGAGAAAGAAAGAAAGAAAAAGAAAGAAAGAAAGAAAGAAAGAAAGAAAGAAAGAAAGAAAGAAAGAAAGAGAAAGAAAAAGGAAGAAAGAGAAAGAAAGAAAAAGAAAGAAAGAAAGAAAGAAAGAAAGAAAGAAAGAAAGAAAGAAAGAAAGAAAGAAAGAAAGAAAGA
>JAOEHX010016909.1:352-18363 GCA_025448015.1 Bolborhynchus lineola | reverse complement strand
TGAAACCGAAAACCCTGCCACAAAAAACCAACCATCATACTTAATTTGGTAGGAAAAGATAGTGAAAACAGTAAAGTAGGTTTTGCCCAGTGCTCCCCCTGTTCTCAAGTTGATCTGGTCTTGTTTAAAGCTCCTCCCTTTCATTCCTGTCCCCCCCCCCCAAAAAAAAAAAAAAAAGGCATTTGTAACTGAATTTTTCTGAGCCATACATGTATAATTTTTGTACTGGCTTGAATATGTGGTCTCAGAACAAAGGTATTCTCCAGTTTTTCAGATTAAAAAGAAAATACAGCAGAAGTGTGCAAGATGCAAGCTTGCATTCATCTCTGCATGACAGAACACCCACAATATTCTGTACAGCTTTTTTTGTTGTGTGTTTTTGCAATGTGATGCTCTCTTCCTACGCAGTCATGTAATTGTTTGTATGAATGTGTAAGCACTAAGCATGAGGTCCCTTTGCAAGTAGGATCCACTCTAATTGGTTTTCTGTTGCCTGAAAGCCAGCTCTGTCTGTAGGGCTGCTTGGGTCCTGCTCTGTAAAGAGCGGTTGGGATTATGTTCCTGGCTGGCCCCCTGAGTGGCACTGGCTGCTCTGAGCTACTTTCTTCTGAAGTTGACAGGCTATACTCATCTATCCTGTATTGCACTTGGCTGTGAGCCACGATGAGGTTTTGTGCGCTCCTCCTGTGAATGAATGTTTCTGTTTCTTTTAAGTTTGGAGTATTTGAAATAGCCTACATACATTTTATAGTATGAAATCGAGGATTGTCTGGTGAATGGTATGAGGATATGTTCTTTGAGAGTGAAGCCTGTTGAGAAGTGGGTAGGACAGAGGGAGTCTTACCCTACTGGTGTTTGGGAACAGCTTCTGGAATGTTCTCAAAACTGTGCCCAGGGTTTGTCTTCAGAAAAGCTGTATGGAGTAGTGTAGGTGGCCACTGCCTGGTCCTCCATGTGTAGTAGCAGATTAGGTGTATGCAGGAGGTACAAATGACCAGAAAGAGCTGGTATTCCATTATGGGCATACCAACCTGGTAGGCTGCTCTGCCTTGTCAGATTCTTGCAAATCTGGTCCTGGAGCTTCACTTAAAGCAGGTTATGGAGCCATCAGGTCCTAGAGCTGCTGCTGCTGCCTACTCAGGACATAGAGCACAGCACCAACAAATGTTTCTCATGATTTTAAGAGACCATGTGGTAAATGTGCAGCTAAGCAGAGGCTTGTGGGGTTTTTTCCTTCTTCCTCAGAAAGCATGTATTATTTAGAAATTACAATGAGCCTGTGCAGCACATAAAATGCATGTGGACACCATGTTGTACCTGTGCAACCATAATGATGTGTTTTACCATTCAGTGATTTTTCTTTGTCTTGCTTAACAGACTTGCATGACACTTGTATAGAAAAATACACATCTTTTCCCTAAGAAACAGGCATTGTCTGTGACATTTTGACTTTAAATTGCATTTACTGTCAGATGAGTTCTTGTCTTATAAACTTGTCAGACCTCTCCTTGAACGTCATTTTGTAGTTAATTTCTTTGTGAAAATACAGAGAAAGCATACTGGGCTTCTGAAAGCTGATGATAATATTTGTAGATATTACTCTAAAGGATGAACCATTTCCTCCAGCTTAAAACATTAAGCCAGCATTGCTTCAGCTTGCTTTGCAAGGCTTAACTATCTGCAGTTATGTAAGTTTCAGTTATGTGATATTTCATGGGCTTCTATTTAAACATACAACTATTATTTTTAGTTGAAATATAGACTATATAAAGACTTAAAAGATGTGGGATCAAGGTGGACAACCTTGGCAGCAATGGCCTTTGAACCAACAGCAGTGGATGCAGTCATTTCAGCACCAGCAAGATCCAAGTAAGTATATGGAAAGCTTTGTGGATTCTTTCATTTTTCCTGTTGTCAATTGGATTTTTGAATCTTTGTTCAGAGCATGACTGATAGTTGCTTTTTTTGTAGCTGCTCTCAAGATAATACATTTATAGTCTTTTTCTGAAGAGCTAGAAAAATAGAAAGCATCAATTCCAAATATTTTGACATAGTTAATATTTAATATGCAAAGTACAGCCAAGCAACCTGAGTTATGCTGGACAAATTATCAACATTTTACCAGTAATACTGATTAACATTTAGCCCTTACATACTTTTGCAGAATCTATCCCTGAGAGTTACAGAATCTGTATTTCTGACAGTTCTATAGCCAGGATGATTCATTTATTTGAGGAATTCTGCTTTTTAGACAGTGCTTGTGTGGGAGAAATGCTAATACAAGTTTATACACAGAAAAACTCTCACTGGAAAATTAGTATGGTATTTGTTTCAGGTTACAGCAGTGATGATCATGATCTCTTGTTTGGATTTCTTTCCCCACCAAAAAAATAAACCCACCAAAACAATAAACCTGAAATTGAGAGTGAGGTGACAGCAATTCAAAGCATCAAGAGAAATATAGGAATAGATAAAAGAGAGCAGAGGTGTGTATTTGATACTCTGAGTGATTTGGCACACTTGTTTTACATTGCTTTCTATCACTTCAGTTTTTCTAACTTCACTAGAGAGATTTCCTGACTTGGTAATGAGCAGAATACAGACAAGTGTCCTCCTCTGAGAGTGCAACTTACTTACTGGAAGGAATGGTAGTAAAGTAAAAAAAAGAGGAGAGAAATATGCATTCTAGAAATCAGGGGTTATACAAAGACTATACATTGCAAAAAGTAGTTATAGAGCTATGCATCTTTCTTAGACTTGAGTTTAGAAATTAAGGCTATATATGTATTTCTTTCTGATATCAAAATTAGATCACTTAGGTAAAAAGTGTATTGCTACCACCCATTCAGTGCTAATGTGAACCTAAAATAATCTGCCTTACGGCATTTTGAACATATGCAGAGAAACGCTACTTCAGCAAGTATGTACACTGACATTTGCTTTCAGTTTGTTTTACTTTACACTGTGAGTATGTTTTAATGGTGCTCATGGTACTTGCTGAAGGTAACCGTTGACCATTTCTCTTGAGCAGTGATACATGTAATTGAGAAACATTTAAACTTCAGACATGTGAATACTAACCTTTTAAGTTTCCTCTGTTTATTTTAGGCCAGATTGACTGGGCTGCATTAGCTCAAGCATGGATTGCTCAGCGAGAAGCCTCAGGGCAACAGAGTGTAGTGGAGCAACAAGGAATGATGCCAAACGGACAGGATATTTCAGGAATAGAGTCTGGTCCAAACAACCATAATAATTTTCAGGGGGATCCCAACTTCAACAGAATGTGGCAGCCAGGTTTGTCTTCCTTCCCATTCATTCATTTTTTATTTTCTATTTTTAATATATGATGCAATTTTAATTTTGTCCGACATTTTTGGGTGTGTCCCTCGGGTTTCAAGATGCAAAACTACCAGTAGCATCATAACTGAGTATCACAGCTGCTACTTCCCAGTCAGGTATTCCACAAAATGTGTAACAGTACAGGCACAAAGGACTGATAACACAACTTGATAATCTGTATATAAAATAAATCAGGTTTATAATAAGCATATGAAAAGATTTGTTCTGTCCCTGGATGTTGTAGAAAGGTAACTGCAATTCGCACTATTTATTTCCCTGGGTTCTTATTCTTACATCTTATGTTGTGTTACATCTTACGTTGTGTTTTGCTTATCCCACTGCACTAGGAACAGCAACGCTGAAGGCAACAGGATGCCTCCAAATTGAAGAGCATATGTTGCCCTCTCCTGTAGTGTAATACCTGCTTCTTGTATAATCTTGACATGTAGAATGAGTTCACAATATAGCTTGTAGATGCTGGCTTTGGGTGTCTTAAAATGCTGAAAAATGAGATGAGCAAAATTTCATCTGTAA
The DNA here is from genome assembly GCA_025448015.1 of Bolborhynchus lineola. NCBI lineage: Eukaryota > Metazoa > Chordata > Aves > Psittaciformes > Psittacidae > Bolborhynchus > Bolborhynchus lineola. Next base: position 14,490 of record JAOEHX010016909.1, on the reverse strand, counting down.
AATATGTTTTCATGCATTGGAATGGGCTTCCCAGGGAAGTGGTGGAATCACTGTCCCTGGAAGTGTTCAAACACCGCGTAGATGAGGCCCTTAGTTACATGGTTTAGTGGTGGACTCGGCAGTCATGGGGTAATGGTTGGACCTGATGATCTTAAAGGCCTTTTCCATCCTAGTTGTCTCTGTGATTCTGAGTTTCATATACTTAGTATTTTCTATTTTTTACATATGTATCTGATTGTCATCTGCCTAATTTTTCAGTTACTGTAAGTTCAAGTTGATTGAATGCTTCTGTTAGTTATTTTCAGTTCTTTATAACTTTCTCAAAACTTCAGTTTTGGATAAAAATTCATTTTCTTTTTAAAACTTCATAAAGTAACACTGGCAATGAGCATGGGACAGAGATTGGATATTTTCTGCTAAAGTTTTTCTGGAGTTGTTTTCTGAGATGTTTGTTACCTCACCATTCTATAATGCAATTGGAAATTCATGAGCAAGGTGTTTAGTAAGGCTGTGGGCATGCTTTCTGTCATCTTGGTGAAGACTGCACTTCATGCTTGGTTCTGTTAATGATTGAAAGAGTAACACCTCCAGTTTTCACTGTGACTATTCACATTTGGTTTATTGCAGTGCTTCGTAGAAGTAGGCTGAAAAAATGTCGTTGGCAGTTCTTATGTATGCTCTACAAAAGGGAAGTAGCCATCAGGTTTTGCATAAGTTTCACCTGCCTGCTCTGAGCTATGAGTTATTGTAGTCATATGTAAGAATTTGAATTTTACTATGTGGCAGTACACAAAGTGTATTCTAGCAGTATTTCTGTATAAGTAAGTAGAGGTTTTCACAGAAATACTGTGTCATTACTGGACAACTTTGTTTTTCATATGATCCTGTGGTGTGTGCGTATGCTCACATAAAGCATATCCAGCCTGTGCTTTGCTGTCTCTAAGGTGAAAGAGAATAATATCTTAAATGGTATCTTTTGCAAACAGTCACAGAACGATAAAAGTGAGGAAGACATTTTTACTAATAATCATAAATGCTTGGTTCCCAAGCTCACACAGAAAATGCAGAAGAGGAAAACAGCCTAGATCTAGGAGTGAGAAGAATGTAACACTTTTTGTTAACAGGAAACAATATGCCAATGCATTTTGTTATGATTTGGTATATGATTCAAAGGATATGCTATTTTCCCAGTTTTTTGGGATGCTGATAAGGACCATTCTGATGAAGATATGACCTAGCTTCCCTTAATTTAGCCAATGTTATTCTTGATGTGTAGAAGCAGACAACTGAATCATAGCCTGCACTGCTACCCAGAGTTCTCTTCGCATATTTACTCTGTTTCTACAAAGCTTAATCTTTCTCCATATCCTTCCAAGTTTCTTTTTGGATCCAAAAGTCCTTTACATGCTATTAATAAAAAAAGCAAAATGGCACAAGTGAAAAGAGCACCTCTTATATGCAGCTTGCAAGCTTTCAAGTCAGTTGACTTGAGGTAAATTGAACATTTAAATGGTGTCAAATGTTAACACATTTATGAACGATAATTATTGTAAGCTCTATTTAAAGGATTCTGTCCTTTAGAATACTTTAGGAGTTTTTAGACTTACTTTCTAGGAAGACAAAGATTATGGCCATGTGACCTATTAGTTCATTCCTGAAGCATTTTTCACTCTGTTAGCAAGCTGTAACTTATGTTTGAGGTCTGATGGCTGTAGCTTATGATAGAACTTCTGCTAGATATTGGAGAATGCTGGGAATCACCCATTATCAAGACATAAGACTTTGGAAAGCAGGCTTTAGTGGCTGTGCTGCTCAGAAAACCATTAGCTTTCTGTAATAGGTCTTTGAAGCCTGTTACGTGAAGGAGTAAAACAGCTCATTACTTGATTACTTGAAGTTGAAGTAGAGAAGTAGGTTCACTTCTTTTACAGTTCATACAGTTTATAAGTGCTATGGACTCAGTATCACTGTAAGTTTATAAAAACGAATTTACAGTGTGTCTGTGTACATCCTTTTCTACCTCCAGCCCCTGGGTGTTAGTTCAGCTACAGCTATTTGTATTTCCTTCAGTTAGTTGAAGAAATTGTTGAGGCAGTATGGTACAGTCTATAGATTAATGATTCTTCATAACTTCATCATCTGTGTTGCTTTGAGGAACCTTTTGAGAAATACAAAAACATTGAGTGATTGGTGACTCATAAATTGTACTAACTTGGTACTGAATTATATTCTAAATCCTAAACAGAATGGGGAATGCCTCACCAGCCCCCACACCCACCTCCAGATCAGCAGTGGATGACTCCAACCCCAGGTCAAATGGAAATTGTTCCTCCGTCCGAAGACAGCAACAGTCAGGACAGTGGGGAATTTGCTTCTGACAACAGGCATATGTTTAACCAGAACAATCACAACTTTGGGGGACCTCCCGATAACTTTGCAATGGGGCCAGTGAACCAGTTTGACTATCAGGTGAAACATATTTGTTGCTTTAATACTGTAGGCGTGCCAAGTCTCTTCCATGGATGTGTTCCTCTAATATCATCTAGCGACGACTTTCATTCTTCAGTTCTACAAACATCTGCAGAATCTGTTATCTGCTAAGATACATTTTTACCAAATACTTTGCAGAAGAGACTTTAGTTTTCAGTTCTGTTCTGAGGCAAAAGTTTTTTTTTTTTTCCCTATACTAGTAATGAGAAATGGCTGTTGTCTGCAATATTAAAACGAATCATCATGTTCCAGTGTAGAAATTAACATTACGTAGTTTTGTAGGTAAAAAAAAAAAAAAAAAAAAAATAAAAAAAAAAAAAAAAAAAAAAACAACCCAGAGGAGGAAGAGGAAAAAAAAAAATAATCTCGGAAATGCATACTTAAAACCGCTAGATAACGTACCATAGGGAACAGTCCTATATCTGCAGGGAGATAGACTGGATGATCCGTTGGGCCTCTCCATATCTATCTACTGTGATTCTTTGAATAAACAATGGTATTTCTAAAAAATCCATATACACTTTTTTTCTTCATTCTGGCATATAAATTGCACAGCATAATAAATCTGTAGGTGGTTTTAGCACTCATAATAGCAGGAGGCATTGCACAAATCTTTAAATACAAAGTTTTTTGATCTTCTCCCTGTTTTCAGTATTTTTCTTCCAAAAACTTTGATATAAACGACCAGCTGTACCTGTTAAAACACCTACCTCCTGTTCATAAATAAATCTAAGTGAAGATGGGTAGAAATGAGTGTTTATCTTCTGGCCTACTTTTTCTATTATTAAATTCTCCTTCTCAGCAGTATTGTTAGGAAGTGAACCAGTAATTTTCAAATACACTAGTTTATTATAATTTGCTTTGTTTACTATTGTGGGATCAACTCTTAAAATTTTTCTAAATTCTACAGAAAACTTGTTTTGCAGTGAATAACAGAAGGATGTTTGAGCTGAAATTGTAGTGGAAGAGTGTTTTTAGCACTAGTGACTTAAATACACAGTAAAATATAATAAAAACAGATTTAATGTGATGTTGTAACTCCCTTCCTAAATGCTTTCCTCTTAAATAGTTTAATTAGGCATTTCTGGGCAGAAAATACTAAAGCACTCCCATCACCCCATCTTTGCTTCAAGACTTGTGACTTTTGTATTGTATACAGCTTCCTCAGTACCAAGGGTCTCTACTAAACTTGCGTATTGATGCAGTTAATATTTTAATCGTTATATTAGTAGCAGCCATGAAAGATTTCTGGAGAGTGCACAGTGCAAAACACTTTTGCAATAAAAACTTGAATTTTCCATTTTTGTCCTCATGTTGTAGTTACAAGGAAAGACTGCTCCCATAGCTAGACCTTTTTATTTTGTATACTCTTCATTTAACTGCATGCTCTGATGTGAAGCTGGTAAGGAACTGCTGGAGATAGGTGGTGGTTGTTGGGCTTAATGTTTAGCACAATATGAAAGGAGACTGGTTGAAGCCTTTTCAGCTTTGTTAGGATCCCTGCTTAGAGCTAAGTTGGCTCATTAAATATTTAAGGAAAACTTGTTTCTTAGGGACCACAGAAAGAGATTGAGAGCACTCAGTAGCCTAGAAATCGTGGATTTCTACTTGCATGGACTTGCGCACATGCTGTATTTAGTGTTACCATGTGAAGGAAAATAAACTGCATTACTCTTTCAGCATGGGGCTGCTTTTGGTCCACCTCAAGGTGGCTTTCACCCACCTTATTGGCAGCCAGGACCACCAGGGCCACCAGGTCCACCAGCACCTTCTGCACCTCCTCAAAATCGAAGGGAAAGACCCTCATTCAGAGACCGACAGCGTTCACCTATCACGATGCCTGTGAAGCAGGAGCCTCCACAGATTGGTACATGTTAACCACTCCTTGATAAAAAAACATACAAAATTGAAGACTTTTTTTTTTTTTCTTCACACAAACAGATATATGTATATAAATATATATATATATAAAGTAAAAAAGAAGGGAAAGGCAAAGCTATTGTAAAGGTTTTTTTTTTTTTTTATTTCCCACAATCAGATGTGTGGCATTTTTGGATTGGGGAGAAGGGTTCTTTTCTTTGGGTTTGCTTGGTTTGGTTGGGTTTTTTTCTTCTTTTGGGGGGAAGGGTTTGTTCATCTTACAGAACTGTAAACCTTGTTTATGCAGATGCTGTGAAGCGTAGAACTCTGCCTGCCTGGATTCGTGAGGGCCTGGAAAAGATGGAACGAGAAAAACAGAAAAAGTTGGAAAAAGAGAGGATGGAGCAGCAACGTTCACAGTTGTCTAAAAAAGAAAAAAAGGAAAGTGAGGAGGCTGGAGAAGGGGATGGCCCACGGCTACCTCAGAAAAGTAAATTTGTAAGTAGAAGTGTTTGCTTTTTGCTCAGGTTTGTATTTCCTGAAAGGTATCAACTTCCTGGTCTCCTCAAAAGAGAGACTGTTTTGCTGGTTCTCTTCAATTTTGTTGTTTAAAGCTAAGCTTAAGCTGCTGCTTTGTAGATAATCGGTGTTTTGGAGTTGCTATTGTCTGAAAGGTAAAAGTATACCATTTGATCTGTGTAGCAAGGAAGCAAGGATGAAATTGGGCTTTTTTTCTTTTCTGTATTTTGGGAACATATGTGGTCTTTGAAGCGGCTGAACAAATTCAGATACCTGTGTTTGCTGAACTGAGCCCATTTAGGAAACCTTATGTTCTGTTCACTTTAGTAGTTATCTCAATTGTTTGCAGTTCTAAGTACCTCACTGTCAGTGAACTGACAACTATGTATTTTGTTATCTCCTGTGGGTAGAGAGGGAGTTGCGTGTTTATTGGGAGGGGAGAGGTAGAGTTTTATGATAACTGTAATACAGACTTCAGTACAAAGTAAATCACGTTGACTATCATCAGTAGACACTAATGAGCTTGGCATCTAATTTTTCCGTGAAATGTATGATGCTATTCTTGTAGGACAGTGATGAGGAAGATGAAGATGCTGAAAACACAGAAGCTGTAAGTGTTGGGAAAACCAGCAGGAGTCCATCCCCAGCTCCTCAAGAGGAGCAAAGTGAACCAGAAATGACAGAAGAAGAAAAGGAGTATCAAATGGTATTAATAATGTAGTTCTCACTGAGTGTTTCTGTCTGTTTGTTCCTATTTTCCAGGTGTAGCAAAATAAAACACTTTTTCTCTGCCTGATGCTGTCCATAGAGGCATAGCACACATCATATCGTAAAGCAGTTATAGTTGCATGTCTCTATATTGCTTTCTTTTTCTTATATACAAGGATATAGGTTACATAATTTATACATAGCACAGCAGTGAAATAATGTAATGACTGTGATCTTTACACACTGATCATTATTAGTTCTGTGGTTTTGCTTAATTTGTCAAATTTCTGAAAACTTTTGACGATTAAGTGTATGTGTCTGAAATCTATGCTTAAATCTCAATTCCTGTGAAAGGGAGTTCTAAAAACGTATTCTTGTAAGGAAGTCCTAGATGAGCAACAATTTTGCTATGTCGCCAAGAACTTAGAAACTTCGTATTTTCAAATCAAAGTTGCTAATTGTACAACTGAAACCTTGTTAATTGAAAGCCCGGTATTTTTGCAGAGCATGTGGCCAGACTGAGCAGCTTGGAGAACTAGCTACCAACATATTCAATTTTTTGTAGGAAATATGTCGTAATAAAATCCTATGAGTTACCTCTGACGATTTTTGCAAGATTGGGGTCAATGAAACAGTGTACCAGACATAAATGTGCTCTTTATTCTGTTTTGAAGGATAAATGGGATCAGTCCAAGTACATTTCTGATTTACATACTCATTCATTGTATCATTTTTGACATTAGGATTCAGTGGTCCATAATACACATGGATACAGTTCACAGTCAAAATACAAACTGTTCTAAAAATTTTGAAGTCAGGTCAAATTTAAACAGTTTCAGACCTATGTTTTTAAATCAGATGTTTCGACAAGTCATAAAACAACACATGTAGGAGAGTATTTTAACTGCCATCAAAAGAAGGAAAGCTCTGGATATAATTTGAACATAGTATTTATTCAAAATGCTTTGGCCTTTAATTATAAATATAATTTACTTCAGATGATGCTGACGAAAATGCTGCTGACAGAGATTCTCTTAGATGTCACAAATGAAGAAATTTATTACGTGGCCAAAGATGTTCACCGTAAAGCAACTAAAGGTATGCCAGCTCCTTTTGGATTTTTTGTTAGTTTCTTCAGTGAATATTCTATATTTGCATGTCTCTAGAACATTTAACCTCCATAGTTATTCCCCAAGAACAATTTTAGTATAATGCATCCAACTTGGTAGAGTCCAAATCCAGTTACCATGTACTGTCATCCTGTGCAGTGTCTTGTGAGTTACTTCAGTTACTCCATTTCTTTCATACAATTCATTTTAGATAAAATGGTACCTGTGTGTCAATGGCTCTTGAGTTGTAGCTGTTTCTTAATGCTATCATCTTTATCTCAAGTTCTTAGCTGTTCAGAAGTGAAAAGAGACAAGCCTTGAGTCCTCAATTAGTAATTAATTTCCTTTCACTATTAACACATATTGTATTTGCATAAGATTTCTTTAACATAACTGAGTAATCTGAACATGTAACTACCAAAACTTGAAAATGATGTACAGATGCTGTAACTTGGAAAGTGATTTTTGAGTACATATTTGTGTCTTTTTTTCTGTCACTGTTAATTTGCAGTTAAATTCTAAATCTTCGTGGTCAGAAAATCTAGAAGTGGTTTTAAATGGATGATGCATTTTTAATGTTTCTTCTCTCCCTCCAAAGAACAGCAATAGTAGTAGATTTAACAATACCATAGACTCATGACTATGAAATCGTGGCTATTTGTGTTAACATGTTGTTCCTGTTGTTGATGTGATACAAAGCTCCTGCAAAACAGCTGGCACAGTCCAGTGCACTGGCTTCCCTCACTGGACTCGGTAAGTATGTTCCTTATTTTTGAGAGGGCTTAAAGGGGGAGTTTCACTCTTGCCTTGTGTTTCTAGAATTGCATTTTGAAACTAGATTTTCATTGCCCCGGAGTGTGGGTCACTTTCTGATAACTTTATCAGCACTTTTGTTTGTTCCACAGGTGATCCTAATGATATAAGTGGGATGGTTTTTGGAGTAAAGGACTAGTCAGTGTGAGTTAGTGTGTTAGAATCTTGCCCTAATTTTGCAAATACATAAAAACTTCAGATAAATTTACTTTTCAAAGTATGATTGTTTCAGAAGCATACTGCAGTCTTCAGAGAGAGGAATACTGTTTGTATTTCTTTCCTATTTTGATCCATCCAAGCAGGAAGGGAAAGCTGATAGATTAATATGAGAGTCTAGAAAGAAAAATATTTTTTATCTTTGGTATTATTATTTTACCTAAAAGCTACATAAGCACAGAGGCTCCCATATCATATGTTACCAGAAACAACACAGGAAAAATCCCAGCTTGAGAAACAATGACAAAAGATCTTTCTCAATATGCTTTTTATCATCTGAGACTTATCAGTGTCAGTGAACAGTTACGTGTTTGTAACCTGGAATCCTGATTAATTAGGTTGAATGTTACCACAATTATCCACGTTTTAAAACTAAGCCATAAAGATCATAAGAATCTCAGCCTGAAAAAAAGTAAAATATCTTCATGTCAGTTGTTTAAATTGACTTTATCTTTCTTACCAGTCCAGTAATTATTAATATCTCTAGGGGAGAAGAAAGTCCATTTCTGTTCCATCTCCATACCTGTCAAAGTGCAGTGTTTTCTAAATCAATATAGGAAAATTGAAATGGCATTCAGAATTTCTGTAGCCTTGGACTACGGAGGCGGCTGAAGTAATTTCAGAGGTGTCTTCTGGGAAAGGTCCCAGGCATTTTCTGTCCGGTTGCTGATACAGAGGCAGGCACTGTTACAGTCTTCACAGAGAGCTTTTTTGCTCTTCCATGCAATGGAAAAAGTACCATGATCACAGTGGTTGCCTGCTGAAAATAGACATTCCAGAAGAAGTAGAACCAGACAGTGAGCATCAATGCAGATAATGGGGGCCTTGATCACACCAGTCAAACACCATTGGCGCTTACCAGAATAAAGTGACTTCATCAGAGAAGAGGAAGTGAAGGAAGGGCAATGTTACTCTCCTCTTTGCCCCACAGAAATATTAGGAACAAAGCTTAATCTTTCCTCGTGATAGACTGGACTTTATGCACGCAGGTGGACTGGGTGGTTATGGATCAGGAGACAGTGAAGATGAGAGGAGTGACAGAGGCTCTGAATCATCTGATACTGATGATGAGGAATTACGACACAGAATCAGGCAAAAACAGGAAGCATTTTGGAGAAAAGAGAGAGAACAGCAACTACTACTAGAAAAACAGCTAGAAGGTAAGTCATATAATGTCTTTTTACATATATTGCTTACATATACCATTACTTACATACACATACAGTACATACACTGCTGTATATAGAGTTTACTACTTAGAGAAAATGCATTTTAAGCCAAAAAATACCAAAACAAATTTAGAAATATGTCCTTAAAAAAGTTTTCACAAAAAAGATGTTTGAGCTACTTGATCAAAATGGGGTTTGCTGCTTTTATTTATACTAAGAAAAAAATCCATATAGTGTTTTCAGTAAAATATTCTTCAGAGTTAAGGCATGGTGCACATCTATATGCTAGACATATCGTACTATATAAATACTAGTATAGCTTTATAAAAATTCATGTGTGTGTAATGTATTTTTTAAAAATTATGAGTATCTCAGTTGTGACTGGACTGAAAATTTCACCTTTCTACACCTGACTGCAGTTTGTATAAACTTGATTCCTTGAAGTTGTATATACTTTTTAATATATAAAGCATATTTTGCATCATCCAAGAAACATGCATTTCTGTTACATAATGTTGAGCAGTGCTCCATTCAGAACATACAGTGGTAGGCTGCAGCTTCTTCAAACTCGCTGGTCTCAGTTGTAGTGGAAGTTTGTTTCCACATGTCGGTTCTTCATAACTGGGGTTTTATACCTAATACTGGAGAAAGATAACTGAACCCAGTCAGTTCACACTTAGCCTCTGATAAGGTGTCAGGCTTGATTTTAAAATACAAACCAAAACTAAATCTGTAATTTAATTCTTCTTCTCCATGCAAGGTAAGGTTTGTCATTTTGTACCAATAATGTAGGTCAGAAGGGAATCACAGTCACCTTGCACTGCTGAAGGGCAGCGTAGATCAACACAGAAATACAGTGGGCAGAAGTCATGAGCTAAGTTCATAAGCTGCAGAAGAAACAAAGTGCTATTACAATAGCATACTTTTTTCTTATTTCAAGATGCACGACTTCCTCTTTTTACTTTTTATTTTAAAGGCCTAGAAATAAGACATATGGATCTCTTAATAAAAGGCTGAACTAGTTAAACTTTTGGGTTCCTTAATATTCCTGTCTCTCTGAGTATTTTAAGATGTATGCATAATAGGATAGCTTTTTATGGAGAGTGACTGAGTGGTGGCTTATGACTGCTGTATTCCTAGTGCAGGAAGCCGCATATCAGTTTTGGCACATCTCCATGGGGCTATTTACAGAAATGTAACTCCAGTAAAGAAGCTGACTCTATACATCCAGAATACCAAAGAATAATAAATTTAGGGTCTCACAGTAGTGGTGCTTAGGAAAGGCAGAATAGTTCTACTATGCAGTACAACACAGCATCTTCTAGCATAGTCCGACTTCTGCCTTTATCACCTAATAACTCAAGGAGCAGGTAGAATTTTTTTTGTGGGTTAGATTTGACTCTCAGTTGCCCCTAAGATCACTGGATTTACAGATTAGGCTAAAAATGTATGTCAGTTTTATTTTCTTGGGTTCAGTTTAAAACAGGAAGAACAGAGAAACCCTGGCCAGTGATGGAAAGGATCCTAGGTTGAATAGAAAGAAGTAAAACTTTTTTTTAAAGTTTGAAATCTCTGGAAAATGCTCTGAGAGTCTGAATTTCTTTACTTTGCTCTGTGAAGATCTTGGTCTGATATTTGTTATGTTACTTTCAAGAAATGTATTTGCAGTTCTTCTGTTGTCTTCTTACCATGTGTTGCTGACTACCAAGCTTACATATAATCCAAGCTAATTTTTTGTTTCGTAAGAGCTTCACAGTCTGTTTGCATTAAATACTGTGGTCTTAGCTTTTGAGCTAAATCTTAAGCAGAGAATTATCTACAAGTCTCTCTTTTATACTGTTCTTCCCTTTCTTGGAATTCATTGGCTATAAAACTTATAAAAACAAGGAAAAATTTGAATTGCTGGTACTTGTTAGCATTTAGGCCTAATCTAAGTCATTTTATGCTCTAAACCCAGTGTTTTCTTTCAAAAAACAACCATGTCACTACAGCACAAGGTACTCCTGTAAGGCTTTTTGTGGTCCTACAGAACATGCAGGTACAGCCCCATTCTGATGTTGAGAGCCCGCCTGTATGCTCTGTGGGAAACACAGCTTCTTCAGACCAGCCAGTGATTACTTGAACCCAGATAAGTGGGTCTGGAAAGAAGGCAGGAAGTGTAGGTACTGCTAGAGGAGTGTTGTAGGAAGGAGAAAGAAAGAATTAGAAAGTTGCAGGATGAAAATGTATGCCTGTATAGATGAGCTTGGGAGTTCTGGTGCCTCAGGGTATTTGTTAGAGAACTCTGTCTTCAGCACAGAAACATGAAATTAACGTCAAGGACTTCTAAAAGTGGGGTGTGCACTTTTTCTAAACCAGGACTGCAACTCTTTTGGATTTACAGAAAAAGAAAACAACAAGTGTTTTGGTGGGTAGTTGGCATGATAGCAGACAGTGTATTTATTATAAGTATTTTGAAAGATGCTTGGAAACCTGGTTTTGCCTAAAGTAGTGGTATGGAAATTATTGCCATTTCATCCCAAATGAATTACGTTTTTCTTTTGCATACTTTTTTTTTTTTCTCCCCAGAAGAAAAGCTACAAAGTGAAAAAGTTTCAAAAGAGATGAATGAATTTATCAACAAAGAACAAAATAGTAACTCAGCATCACAGGAGGCAAAAGAAATTGAAGCAGATATGGTTCATGAAAAGAAAAGATCTCCAAATGCAATTGCACCTGATGCAGAGCTTAAAAAAGAGGGTAAAGAGAGGACCGGAAGGAGTGGGTCAGGTAGCTCTAGCAGTGGTAGCAGTAGCAGCAATAGCAGAAGCAGTAGCAGCAGCAGCACTGTATCTAGTTCATCCTATAGCACTAGCTCAGGTAGTAGTCGCAGCTCTTCACATTCTTCCTCTCCTAAAAGGAAGAAGAAGCACAGTCGCAGTAGGACACCTTCACATAAATTGAGACGCAGCAGAAGCAGGAGTTACACCCACAGAAACAGGAGAGAGAGAAGTAGGAGCAGGGAGAAAATAAGGGAAAGGAGAAGATGTAGTAGAAATCACAGTGCTGAAAGAGGGGAGAGGCGAAGAAATCAGAGTCCTTCAAGAGAGAGAAGCTGGGATAGACGTAGTAGCCGTTCCAGAGACAGGCGAGCTAACCGTGCGAGCCGCAGCAGAAGCAGGGATAGGCGTAAAGCTGAAGACCAGCGTAGAAGCCCTCCTGGAAATAGACATAAACATAAAAGTGAGGGTAAAGACCAAGAAAGGAAGAAGGAGCAGGGTGGAGCTGTAGATAAGGACAGAAAAAAGAACAGAGAAAGGGAGAAAGATCAGGAAAAAAGGAAAGACAGGTCCAAAAAAGAGGAAAAAGAAAGTAAGGCTGGCAATCATGATGACAGTAGATTAAAGAGAAAAAGGGACAGTGAAAGAACTTTCACCCGCGGTGATTCCATATGTGTGAAAATAATAAGACAGGATTCCAGGCAAGAATGCAAAAGAATTACTACCAAAGATAGCAAAAAACGGTCAGGCTCCGAATCTAGTGCAAGGAGTAGTTCTGAATCGCCAGGAAGCAGCAAAGAAAAGAAGGCTAAGAAATCGAAGCATATTCGGTCATGCTCCATGGAGAAATCTCAAAGGTCTGGTAAGAAGGCAAGCCGCAAACACAAGTCTAAGTCACGATCAAGGTAGTATACTTTTTAAGTATTTTGTCTGACTTTTTACTTTTATTTTTTGATATTCGTCTTCATGTGTACGGCATATGAACTTTTTTAATAAAGTATGGTATTTGTTAATTTTTTTGTCTTAGGCAAAAGTAACTTTGGAAAAATCTTTTAAAACTGTTAATAGCTAAAGCCTAAAGTGTGTGTGGGTTTGGGGATCTTTTAGTTTTTCAAATTAACTTTCCTCCCCTTTTCCTTCTATTTTTCAGATCAGCGACTCCTCTTCGTCGTAAACGCTGAGGAATTTATGGCATCAGTGCTATCATGTTTAAAAATTCCATGAGTTATAAAGGCTTGTCTCATTATAGAGGCACATTGTGGCTATGTAGGTGAAACCAGAATCCTTTTTTTATCTGTAAATAGGTGTATTTTTTTCCAAATGCTGCTCAGAATTAAATACCTAATAGGATTTCTTTGCATTACTTTTTTTTTCCCCAAGAACGGTAGTGCTTATTAAGACTATAAACCAGGCCATTCTCTTTCAGCTGTAATGTTCTTAAAATTACTATTGAATGTACTGTGATGTCAATAAAGCTCTTTAGTTCATTTTTTTTTGTTTAAAATTCTTGCACCTGAATTTTGTGTTAAATTGCAGCAGGTACTTTTATTTAAGGAAAAAAAAAACAAGCAAAGAAAAAGGCAGCTTTTTTGGTATAACAATTTTTAAAGTACTTGAAAAAGATTTTAACGTAAACCACTTGTCAGAATATGTAATCCATGGACACAATTAAATTAATCTATTGGGGGGGGGTGGAAGAACAAAGCAAAACCATTTTTTCTTTAGATCTGTGTAACTAATTTTTAATAACCTTTTTATTTGGACTAGCAAGTAATATATGCTGTGTGTGTAAAATATGGGTCACTGTAATACAAGATATACTGAAACAGACTGAACCCCACTAGGAATATGTGCAACTAACTGATGTTATGTGACACTGTTAAGTTCTGGAACTATATTCCTCACCCAGTTTTCAGAGAGGACTTTCTGGATGTCCAGGGCTATTACAGGAACAAGATTCTATTTTAAGATATTTTTATGGAATATATTTATAAATGGCACTCAGTACACAGTAGAAAACTGACAGTAGGTTAACTTTACATTTTGGGACATGCATTAAATGTAAACATTCAAGCTGCTTATTTTTCGTAGTGTTCCGAGAACTGTGATTCCTGTAAAAGCTAATACAGTTGATGAGACAGCAACGTAACTTAGTTTTTGGTTTTAACATCACCATAAAGTGAAAAAGGTCACTGATTTTACCTCTTTCTTCAGGAAATTAACTGCTGCTGTTAGTAACAGGAGTGTGAAATAATACTAATTAACAAAAAAAACCACACTACATAACTCCTCGTCCGGTTCCTTGTTAACAAGGAACATTAATACAGGAAAAGATTGGGGATCTGTGCCTAGAAGGTCTGGTTATGATACCAACTGTGAGAAAGACAACAGGCTTAACATCAAAGTAAGATCTCTTTGACGGCTGTATCTTCTGAGAAAAAACATAGTATGGGCAACTTGCGGAGCATGTCTTCACAAACAGTTTAATCCATTTA
>JAOEHX010016908.1:0-28949 GCA_025448015.1 Bolborhynchus lineola | reverse complement strand
CACCGGCCCCGCCGCCGGAGGAGCGGGGCGGGAGCGAAGCGGCCGAGGACCCCCAGGAGTGGTTGGATGTGCTGGGTGAGAGCCCGGGGCGAGCGGGGCCTCCCCGGCTGCCGCCAGCACCGGCCCGGGGCTGAGCAGGGCCGTGGGGGCCGGGCTCCCCCCTCCCCGCTGCGGGTAACGCGGGCCCGGCTCTCCCTGCGCAGGGAGCGGGCTGCTCAAGAAGAAGACGCTGGTGCCGGGCCGGGGGGCGGACACGCGGCCCCGCAAGGGCCAGGATGTGACCGTGCGCCTGAAGGCCGCGCTGGAGGACGGCAGCGTGGTGGAGGAGAGCCCTGCTCTCACCTTCACACTGGGGGACTGCGACGTCCTGCAGGTCAGGGCTCCATCGGTGCTGTGCGGAGCAGGACCGGGGCACGGGGGGGGTTGGGGACCATGACATCCTCGTTTATGGGCTGGAAGAGGCCTCTCCGCCCTTGCTTTCGTTCTCTCCCTGTGATGTTTTGTTCCCTTCAGGCTCTGGACCTGTGTGTACAGCTCCTGGAAGTCGGAGAGACGGCTTTGATCGTGTCAGATGCAAAGTACTGCTACGGAGCGCAGGGCAGGTTAGTGGGGAGGGCATGGGGTGGAGCAGGATGGCCCCAAACAGGGCTCTGAAAGCTGTCCCCTGCTCTCCCAGTGCCAGTCCAGCCACCATGCCACAGGTTCTGCGGGCAGGGAGACCCAGCTCCTGTGCCACATGCAGGGGACAGCAGCATGTCCTGCCTGGGGGGAGCGATTTGCATCGTGCCCCATCCCAGGGAGCTTTGAAGGCTCTGATTTCTGCTCTATGGTGCTAAATCTCCGTGGCACAGCGCTTGTGGCACTGGCAGTTGTGGCAGTGGTTCCATGGGTTTGTGTCCCCTGCACAGGAGCCCTGACATCCCACCCAATGCAGCCCTCACCCTGGAGGTGGAGCTGCTGGAGGCTCGCGATGCCCCAGACCTGGAGCTGCTCAGCGGGAAGGAGAAGGTAGAGCTGGCCAACCGCAAGCGGGAGCGCGGCAACTTCTTCTACCAGCAGGCAGACTACGTGCTGGCCATAAACTCCTACGACATCGCCCTCAAGATCATCAGCTCCAGCTCGAAAGGTACCTGCCTCCTCCAGCAAAGGGTGCCCCGGCTCCCTTCCCACTGTAACGTGCCCCTGGGGTCTTTGCAGTGGACTTCAGCCCGGGCGAGGAGGCTGAGCTGCTGGACGTGAAGGTGAAATGTCTCAACAACCTGGCAGCTTCTCAGCTGAAATTGGACCATTACGAGGCAGCTCTCAAGTCCTGTAACCTCGTCCTGGAACACCAGCCAGGGAACATCAAGGCTCTGTTCCGAAAGGGCAAGGTGAGGCTGGGCATATGGCCAGCACTGCCATCCTTTCTCCATGGCATGGCAGAGAGCAGGACCAAGGGACAGACATCACCCGTCCTGCTCAAGCCATATGCTGCTTTCCAGGTCCTGGCTCAGCAGGGCGAGTTCAGAGAGGCCATTTCCATCTTGAAGGCAGCGTTGAAGCTGGAACCTTCAAACAAGGTAGGCTGCTGTGGTGTGCTGCTGGTGATCCTGCTGGGCTGCGTCTGTGGGATGCTCTCTTCTTGCCTATGTCCCTGCAAACCTCGGTGTACCCATGGAAAACTGAAGCCCCCGTAGCTGTACCCAGCTCCCTCCAAGAAGGGAGGCTGGAAATAGCCCCCAGCCATGGGATGATGCACCACATGGTGCAATGCCTGGGCTTGGCTGGGCTGGTGGCTCCCTTATCTCCGTATTGCGAGCTCCCTCTTTGCTCTTTGGTCCCTGCTGGCAGGACTCGCTGCCAGCCCATCCCTGCTCCAGCAATCCGTGTGTGTATGGTCCTGGCTGCTCCGGCTTTGCGGGGTGGTTCCATTGGCTCGTGCTGTGGCTGCGGGAGGTGGAGCAGAGCCGAGTCCCCGCAGACTGGCTGAGCAGCCCCGGGCTGATTCACTGGGTGGTGGGAGCAGCCTGGACCTCGCGCCAGCTCCAGGCCAGGGTCAGGAATTTCCTGTGGGTTAATGATCAGCTGCAGGACAGGATCCTTGGCACAAAGGAAAAGCCAGCGCCAGGAAATGGCCCCAGCAGGAGCGAGCCTGGGCGCGCCGGGGGCTGGTTCTAGGGGTGTGCTCCGACCCCAGACGGGTATGGTGTTTATCCACTTCTTGTGGGGAGTTTGACCCCACCATCATGGTTTGTGTCGTGATCTGATGTGGGATGGGACGCTGTGAAACCGGGTCCTGGTGGTCCCGTAGCACCCACAGAGCTCACGGTCTGACAGCACCATGGGGTGAGCAGGATTGCGAACCCCCCGCTTCCCAGCAGGGTTCGGATGAGCGGGGCGCCGAGGGAGCCGGCAGCACTGGGAGCAGCATTCCCAGTGCATCCCCGCGTGTCGCTGCCGGGGCGGCTGCTCTCCAGCCCATCCCAACAAAGTGCTTTAATTGGAGAGGGGTGGAAAAACCCGGATGCCCGGCAGTGGCCGGAACCACAGGCGCAGCAGATGAGGGGCCTCTCGGCTGCCGGTCAGTGTTAAACACACACCAGTGAGTCACGGCCACGGCTACCGGGGTGAAAACACCCCAAAACCGCCCGGCTCCGCCTGGTTCTCTGGGGCCATCGGCACCTCCCGGCTGTTGTGAGCCATTACAGCTTAGAATCACAGCATCAGCCAGGTTGGAAATGACCTTTAAGCTCATACAGTCCAACCGTTCCCAGCACTGCCAAGGCCACCGCTGACCCATGGCACTGAGGACCTCATCTCCATGGTGTGTGAGCACTGCAGGGACGGTGACCGCAGCCCTGCCCTGGGCAGTTCAATGCGGAGCACCCTGTAGGGAAGGAACTGTTCCTCAGCTCCATCTCACCCTGCCCTGGTGCAGCTGAGGCTGTTCCTCTTGGCCCATCCCTTGTTCCTTGGGAGCAGAGCTCAGCCCCCTCCTGGCTCCATCCTCCTCTCAGGCAGCTGTAGGCAGCGATCAGGTCCCCCCTGAGCATTCTCTTTTCCCTTCTCCTGATCCCTTGGAGCAGAAAGGTGCCAACGTTTGTGTCTGTGGGTGAGCCATGGAGGGCTGGAGCCGGTGTGGGGCGCGGGGAGGTGTCGGAGCCACCCAGAGCGTGGTGTCCCCAGCAGAGGGCACAGCACAGCCACAGTGCTGGGCACGGTGGTGCCACGGTGGTGGCCCTTCTGCCACCATGGGCTCAAGGCATGGCTGGTGATGCTGCGCTTGGCTCATCAGCACTTCCTGGTCTGTGCGGGACACAGGGGTTTCTCCTGCAGCATTCCGTGCAGGCACAGCCATGCCACTGCTCGGCACAGCCGGGCAGGTACCGGCGTGCTCTGGGTCTTGCTGCAATCCTGCTTCAGACCAGCCTGAGCTCAAGCCCACTTTCCCAGCCTGCTTCCAGACAGAGAAGTGGGAGAACTGGGGCACGTCTGTGCCCCCGAGGCAGACACTTCCCTGTCTCGATTACAGGATAAAATCCTTTTCCCAATGTCTGGCATCAGCCCTGGGCTTTGTTCCCTGCTGCTGGGCAAGGAATAGCTCGGGTGGCCCAAAGAACACAGGGGCGCTCAGCCCCACACAGTTCCCAACCCGTCAGTGCAGGGCAGTGGGGCAGGATCAGGCCATCAGCCCCTGTCACTGACTGCTTCTGAGCTGTTCCACAAAGCTCCTGCATGGCCCTGGGACAATGGGGCCCGCTGGTGGTGGCTTTGTGGTCCCCATCCCCACCGGTCCACACTCCCCTCCCCAGACCATCCACGCGGAGCTCTCGAAGCTGGTGAAGAAGCACGCGGACCAGAGGAACGTGGAGACCGAGATGTACAGGAAGATGCTCGGGAATCCCAGCACCGCCGGTGCCACCGGGAAGTGCAAAGACAAACTGCGCTGGGTAAGGGCTGGGGCTGCACCTCCAAGGGGTGGCACAGGGGATGTGTCCGTGTCCCCAAGGTCCCTGGGGGCCTCTGCTGTGCTGGGCCTGCACTCTGGGAAAGCTGTTGGTCAGATCCAAGTGATTCCAGCAGAGGGATCCCACTTGTTCCCAGCCGCGGTGCGGGGTGGAAGCACTGCCATCCCCTCACAGCGCCTGTGTCTCCTCCTCAGTCCATCCCCTGGAAGTGGCTCTTTGGTGCAACAGCCATCGCGCTCGGCGGCGTGGCCTTGTCTGTGGTCATTGCGGCGAGGAACTAAGGATGGCAACGGGGTGGCCCTATGGCACAGGACCTGCACTGGGATCTGCCTTTCCCCTGCCGGGGCCTCGCTGACCCCTTCCCATGGACTCGCAGGAATACGATGCTTTCTCTGCCGGAGGTGCCGAATTCCCCCTCCTGACTTCCCCCCGTATCCCTCCCGGTGGTGCAGCTGCGGGGATGGAGCTGCAGGCAGGGCATAGCCCCCCAGAGCCCCTGCCTGGCAATGGGGGTTCAGCCCCCAGCCCTGAGTGTGTTGGAGGGAGCAGGAGCTCCTGTGCACCGGTGCAACCATGGCTGTCCCCAGACATGTGAGCCCCCATGGGCGCCACGGTCATGCTGGCATGGTGAGACGGGCAGGGGGAGGCACGTAGAAGGAAAGCACATGGGTAGGAAGGGGCACGGTGGTCTCTGCAGGAAGGGAAGCGGTGCGGATGTGCTATGGGGCACATGCAGTGTCATTCCCCATGTCCTGGGGGGCTGCCGGCGGCTCAGCCCTGCACCGGCACCCGCTGCCCTGCTCAGCACTGCCCCAGGGCGTGCTATGTCCAAAGGAAGCCAAAGAACCCTATGGCGGGTGGGATGCAGGGGGAGCGCCGGATGCTCTCTGGGGTTGGCTCATGTAGGTCCAAGCTCTTTGGGGTCCCTCTTTTCCCTGCGGCTCTCTCCAGCCCCGGGGCTCAGCTCTGCTCCCCGGGGGGGTTGTAGCACTTTCCCCCCACCCCAGACCGACTGTGAACTTCCCAAATAAAGGACAATTCCTTCACGCCTGCGCCTCGTCCTTGCCAAGGGCCGGGGATGCTCTCTTGCCTGTCCCCCTCTCACCGTACACCGCCTGCGGCTGCAGCGGGCGCTGCGGCACGGGATGCTCTGTGCCGGGGGGGGTGTGCTCGGCTCCGGAGGGACCCCGTGAGCACCGGGAGGGGGGAGCCCGGGGCCTATGGACCGTGCGGGGGTCCGCAGGACCGCGCCGGGGGCTGCACCGGGGGTACCCCGGACCACCCTTCCCGCCATGCCCCGTGGCTTTCATTTGCATATCCCCGCCCCCTCCTCCCATCTCCCAATCGGGTGCAGCGCCCGGAGTAGCTCGACCAATAGGAGCGCCCGCTGCCCACCTCCTCGCCCCAGCAACAGGCTCCCCTGGTGGGCGTGGCTTCGGAGCCGGCGGCTCATGAATGATGCATGAGCGGGGGCGTGGCCTCGGCGGGAGGCCCCGGCGGCCCAGGCGCGGAGGGGGAGACGGTCCCAAGATGGCGGCGCTGCAGGCGGAGCGCGGGTACGGGCTGTCCTGCGGGCGCCTCGGCCGCGGGACCCGCGTCTCCGTCTTCCACGTCAAACTCACGGAGAGCGCCCTGCGCGCCTTCGAGAGCTACCAGGCCTGTAAGGTACGCGAGGTGGGGCGGCGGGCACGGCCCCGCTCGGGCTCGGCCCCAGCGGCCCCCCGCGCAGCCCCCCGGTCACTCGCTGTGTCGAGTTGGGCGGGTTTCATTCAGAGGCCGAGACAGGGCGAACGGAGAAGTTGAGTGAGGCAGCAGCGCATCCGCACAGCCCCTGCTCGGGGAGTAAACACGGGAAGCCAGCCCCGGGGGGTGCCGGGCAGCCGGGCTGAGGCCGGCGGTAGCTCTTCGGCGCGGCCGGAGGCTTTCAGGCAGTGGCAGTGCCCGGGGATGCGGCGGAGCACCGGGTGGTGCCTGCCGCCTCGGTAATCCTCGCCCAAACGTGGCGGAGAGGCCCTCACCGGCCCAGCATCGACAGCGCGTTCCGTGGGGGCAGCGGGCGCCCGCTTGGCCCGACTGGTGAAGTGTGAGGCTGGCACAGGCACCGCGCCCCGTGTCCTGGCCGGAGCTCTGCCCTGCACCTCGCCTGCATCACCAGCCACAGGGATGTGAAATTCAGCTGAGGATGTGTCACTCGCAAGCTGATACGGACAAAGCGACAGCGTGAGGCCGGCAGCTTTTGGGTGGCTGCGTGGCGATTGTGCTGACGGGTGTTGGAAAAGCCCTGCGGAAACGTAGCTTGGCCTTTTGGGGGAATCTCCTTTCCCAAAGGAAAACACGACGTCAAAGCGTCCTGTGTGCACTGACCCCCAACGTGCTAATGTTCGCAAGGCTTTGAATATATGCAACACGAAACCTGTATGTTATTTAAGGAGAAAACACATGGCATTTATGCTTACAGTTAGGAAGCACTCATTTTAGTGCAGGGCTGTCTCCAGATGGGACTCTGACTTCCAGGCAGCGGTTGGCATATTAAAACAAAAAAGGTCAGAAATGGTAATAATTACAAAAGCAATGGAAACTGAAATGCACTCCTTTTTTTCCAATAAAAAAGCAACGGTTGTGCTTCACAGCAGCTTTACATACCCAACACTCTAAGGATGTTGCAGAGGTTATTGCATACATCCTTTGGCCTGAGCTTTCTTCCATGGTAGCCTGGCTGATTTCAGCATTTTCCCGTGGATTGCCTACTCTTCTTTCACACAAACACGCACACATTTTTCTTTATGGCAGAGTTATGGTAACTGTAAAATGATATTTCTTATGCCTGAATAAAATCGTGGGGTAAAGTACAAGCTGATTTGAGAAAATTCATATCCATGTTTCTGAGAAGTCTGTGCATTTTTTTCTTAAGACATGAGAAAAGTACTCTGAATGCCCCACCGTCTCGCTTCTTGTAACCAGGGGTGTGTTAGTCAGTGCCTGGATAATGTAAAAATAGCAGGCTAATCATGTTCTGTAGTTAATGCGTTCCATCTCATGTTTTCATATTCAGGGCTAAGAAAGCAGAGCTGACCATCCGTCCACTGGAGTCAGGTGCATGTCAGGTGTCACAGGTTGGGACACTGGCAAGGGAAGGCACATACAGATCTCATTAATCACATATGAAAAGGTTGGCCTAAATTTTAGGCAGAGCTCCCTCCTATCGTTTCAAGATTGTGAAGTGCTTTGCAGTTGTAAGTAAGCAGCATCTTTTCAGAATGCATAAGCAGTCGCTGGTAAGGGTAAGAGGCCTGAGCCAGATAATTAAAACTTACATGGCACAGTTTCTGAGTTGTCAGTACTGTTGCCTTGTTTCTTGGATGCTTTTACCCATGTTAACAATAGCACACCATGGAGCCTCTCTTACCTCTTCATTGCTAAAATTCTGCCAAAGTCGGTAATTCTGAGCAGTATTGGTGATACACTTGATAGTATACATGAAGTTGATTTTAAAGGATGCCTTGTTTTGTTGTTAACAGGACTCTATTACACCTGACACCTTTACTGGCCATTTCAGAAAAGAGATCAAGAAATTACATGCATCAGATTCCATGTTATGTAGTTGTCTGCAACTCTATGTAGAGGGCATACAGTGCTACCCAGAACAGTCATGCTTTCTGTCCACCTTGTACAGTTACATATGGCTCAGGAGTTGCAAGGCAGGCCACCTGTTCGGCCTGTAGATGCAGAAGTATTTTGTCACCCTTTAAGAGAGATGGATAAGCTAAGCTACGCTGGCATGGTCAGAAAATAAAACACTGAGTTTCCACTGCCTTGGATTTATTATGGCCATGGTGAAAGAGAGGGCTCTATTTTTTTTGGGCTACCAATCTGGGGCATTCTGCAAACACTGAGGTCATGAGGGGGAGAGGACAATAAATATTTCTGGGTTTCCATTTCTCTATATGTAATTTTAGGCAAATTAATCTCTTTGCGTGCCCACTTGGAGGTATTTCTGGCTTTAGGCAGTCACTGTTATCGAGAGTTACAAGGTGCTAGCCAGAGCCCATGAGGAATTTTTCAAGGGACGGTGAATGCTGAACTGTTCAAAATTGCCTGCTCATTATTGGTAGTGTTAAAACTCTGCCCAAGTTGCATCTCCAGATGTTTCTGCAGAAATCCATATCATCAAGTGGCACTTCTCTGTCGCTTCTGTGTAATTGGCGTTAGGTTTTAAAAGAACGATGCCGCATCCCTACCTTGTGGCCTGTTCATTGCTGGACACAGCCAGCACTTCGCTGCAGTCAGTGCAGTTCAGCACAGATCAAGCACTTCTCTCGGATGCACACGCAGCAGGATTTGGGGCTTTTAAGTTGCATGTTTGTTGTGCTTGTTTGCGTTCATCCATGTTTGCCTGTTTTGTGGTCAGCTGATGTGGAGTATTGCCTTCCCAGCTCCTGTCCCCTCTAAATTAATCCGTGGCACAACATAAAACACGTAAGTAGCCATGTGTCTGCGCTCTGTCAAAAGAGAAATAAATATTTCCCTTCACTCAGTTGGTTTTTAATAGTAAAAGTAGGAAAAATAATAGTGTTGATATAAATTATAGTAATCAGGATTTGTTCTGTTCCCTTCCTTCGGGGCCTGCCGTGGAGCTCGCTAACGCTGGAGGTGGGCAGACTGTGGTCCTTGATTACCACTGTCCTCCTCCTGCCCGGGGCAGGAGCTACCTGCGGGACTGAGCTGACCACTGGTGGCTCTTGCGGGCTGAGATAGATGCATGCTCCATGGCTATTCGAAATGCATGCAGATAATAAAAAGGAAGCGTGGAGTAGCCAGCTGCAGCCGGAGCCTGCAGGCCCTGCATCCCTTTGAGCTGCTACCATGGCTGAGTACAAGTGACGGTTGTCATGTGAGCAGGGGAGGAAGGCCATAAGGCAACTCCGGGAGCATATGCTTTATCTGCGCTAAGCTTTGCACGCAGCCTGGGGAGAAGCATGGCCAAGAAGGGGTGAGGCAGACGCAGCCTTATGGAGCCTGTCCCACCTCTGTCGCTTTTTTCCCGTGGCTTGTACCCACCCATGGCCCATGGAATAGCGTGGCATCCTCCAGGTTAAAAAACACTGGAGCAGGACAATGCATTAGTGGGCTTGTTTTCCTCCCCAGTGCACTTGTATAACACGGTAACATTAATAGGAATTTATGTGCAAGCACTGAAGGGAGCAGGCATTTTATCGGAACTAAAGCTGCAGAATATCCACTTTAGAGTAGGAGCAGAGCCACAGGATCAGTGCAGTACAGCCGTCATTCAAGAACCACGCTTTTAGGAAGTTATTGTTCCCACCTCAGCCCTTTTTAGGAACACTTTCGGTTTCTTGAGAACTCAACAGAAGTTTGTACAAGTCAAAGAAAGGGCCAACTTGTTCTGCTGGTTTCTCTGGAGGAGCACACAGTTAAACGTCGATTGCATTTCTTTGCCTCTGTTTCTTATTCCTATGATTTAGGAGCGTTAAAGTAATCAGGATATGTTCTTTATAATTTTGAGATGCTGCTTCTGAATGTTCTCTTTCTACGCTTGTGCATCTGTGTCCTGTTAACTCTTTTTGCTAGTGGAGCATTAAGAACTACATCGCTGTAACAGGACCAGCCACTAAGAGCATTGGATCCTACAAGCAACCTCTTGCCTAAGCTGCTAGCAGTTTCATTTGACAAGTTTGAAGGGAGTAGGAAGGTGAAGTTACTTGCCAGGAGTCTCAGTGTGGAAGCAGCCAAGTAAGGAATCAAATCTGGACTTCTAACTGGCAGTTCATTGCTCCATACATTTGTTTCCTGTTGCTTTGACATTTCTCTTTCATAGCACCTCCCTTTTTCAGAGAAATATTACTACACCTGGAGGAGCTATTTACCATTTTGTCCTGTTGCAGAAGAATTGAGTAATAGGTTAGCCAGAGCATCCAGATCCATTTGAGCCTATCACATCTGTAAAAACTCCTCCTGATTCTGAAAGACATTTAAATATATGTTAAACTAGTACATATGTTAACTGCTTAACATGGTAGTGTATGTGAAACACACGTCTTCAGTAATGAAGCAATTGTTTGCTAAGGTGTAAACTCAGATTTTCCTTGTCCTTATACAAGTATAGTGCATTACAAGAAGTATGTAGAGCAGGACAGACCCACTCAGCTCAGGTTATGTAGCCCACTGAGTTAGTCTAGTGCAAGTAAATCAGTGTTCATAGCCAGCGACACACAAGAGAGGAGTGGGTCTGTCCTGCACATCCAGTAACTTAGGATTCCTTCAGACTTACTGACAAAGTCCCATTAAAAGCTGGGCCAAATGATACAAGCTTTCCCTCAACCCCACACTTTTAATTTTTACAGATACTGCTTTAACTCTCATGTAAAGTGCAATAATATTTAACTGCTTTAAGCATAAAATGTAATTGGAACTCATTTCTCAGTTTTACATTGTTTGCCCCTTATTACATTTTAGTGCCAGCAAGTAGCTCTCTCCCTCCTCCGCCCAAGGGCCTCTTTTTCCTATCTCTGTTCCTGGTACTATTCAAACATTTATTTGTTTGTTTGCTTGTTTTCTGTTTTCTATAAATGTTCATGGTGCTTTAAAGAAACTACAACTCTGCTCCAGTGTCCTCCTCCAACCTTTAATATACCACCACAGGCTCTAGAGATACCTCACAAACATGTATTTATTCTGGCTAGAAGAACCAGGGCAACTGAGGAGCAGAAGTTTTTAGCCTAGCAAGCCCACTGCTTAACATAAGAGGATGTCACTGAGCCTGTGCTTGACAAGTGGCAGGTCCCAGCAGTGACTCAGGTGAAAGAGCAGCACCGATTAGGTCCAAGCATGAATTCCTACAGCTTGGTGAGTTTCTCAGGTGTATGTCTCACTGCCAACTGTCATGCCCATAGTTATGTCCTTTTTGAGACCACAGCACACTTCTTTGGCTGCACAATGCTGCTACCATTTGTAAGGAAAAGAAAGCAAGTGACCATTTGCCCCTAAGTAACAACATCATGCATTAGTCACTGAACTACTCGAAGACATGGTATTTGAGTCTTAACTTGTTATATCTAGGGAAATGGAGAGCACCACCTACCTAATATTAGTGATCTCGTTCATCTCTGCCAGGGAGAGACATCGAAGAGGCAGAGATCAGAATTTAATTCCTTCAGGTAGTGATCATGTGGGGACACAGTGAAGGAGTTTGGGCTCCGCTCCTGAGGAGCCCAATCCAGTGGAACCCAGAGACGGGAATGGCTCTGCCTAGAAACAAGTAACTCTGGCTTTAAAGGGCTGTTGCTTCTCCATCTTCCTTGTGAAGCTGAAGCTTTGTGTTGGGACGCATTTCTTGATCCAAAATTTCCATTCCGCTCCTGAGGAGTTCCAATCCAGTGGAACCCAGAAACGGGGGACTGCATCCTGCCTTCCTTTCCTGAGCAATTGCTTTTGGAATTAAAAATACCAGCTTTGAAGAATGAGGCAGGGTGGGGAACAAAACTGGATGCATCTTGAGGCCTTCCAGGAGAAAAACGAAAGAAAGGAAGGAGGAAATAATTCACGTCTTGGACTAGTGCAACCCAACTATAAATATTCCTGCAGGACCAAGGCTGTGCACTGCTTCAGTGCATCCAGGTGAGAGGCCTCACGAGAGGAAATTAAATCAGAAGACTGCATTGTTTCTGTCCCACTGGATGAAAAGGGACAAGAAGGCGAAATATAAGAAGGGCACTTCCTCCTGCTCCACCATGAGAACTGGTCCTTTTAAAATGATAGTGTGCCTTCCTGCGTATCCTCTTCATGTGGCTTTTCCCTGGAGTCGCCAGTTCTCATGGCTTTCCCCAGTGCCGGTGCTGTTGCAAGGAAAGTATTTTACTCTATAAAGTAGGCAAATTTCAGACTGGAGTCTGTCTGCCAGCCCTGCTTGGTTTAGCCCTCAAACAAACACCCATGGTGGGTGTGCGTTTCCCTTGTTCTGACTGTCTGCAGCTCTCACAGAAACGTTTGCTTGTGTTCAGATCTCTGCATCACTAAAATTTGCAGCCTTTTGCCAGCTGCACTGCTGCCTCTCCTTATACTTCTGGAAAAGGTAAGCGGTGGAGCTGATCAGTGTTCTAACTTTATCAGCAATAAAATCAGTTGGATGATACTGGGTTATTTCTTTTCAAATGCTGAGTTTTGTCAATTGATGGCTTGGAGGACTGTATTTCTGTAAGGGGAGGGAGGGGAGGTATAAGTGTATTTCCATACAAAAGTTGTAAGTTTTCAAATGCTTTCTAAATGAGATATTTTTGTGTTTTGATTAAAAGAGAAATCCTCAAAAACACTGAGACCTGAAACATAGTATTTTTAGTGCACTTTCCTGGCCTTCAGCATCACTTTGCATCAACATAAGGCTTTGAAAAAGAGCCATTCCGTGTGAACACAAGTGATCTGTTGTCCCATATTTTCTTTTTTTAACTTCCAGCAGTTTGAAAAATCGATGGTTTGCATAATCCTCTGCATTTCTTTATTTCAAATGGAAGCTGTGGAAGGCATGCAGAGATCTCTGGTGAGATTTATGGTCTGTGATGAACTGGGTGTTCATAAAGAAACCTTAAAGCTGTGACTCTGCTGGAGTCCTACCGAGAAGAACTCAAGTCAGGCATGCTCAGCAGTGCTCACATTAAGTTAATAGTTATTTCCCCTTCATTCTTAAATTTCCAGGCTGACTTTTTGCTTCCACTCCACTTTTCCTGCAGACACAAAAACCTTATTTGAGAAAGTACTAGGGCGCCTTACATCCTCACCTAGGTCCCAGTCAGAGGGAGGTTTATGTACTCATCTGCTAACTTTGAGGGAACTCTTAATGCATGTAAGATTAAGCCCATGGATGATCTTGGTCCTGCCGACAAGACCTGCCTAGAAACAAGTAACTCTGGCTTTAAAGGGCTGTTGCTTCTCCATCTTCCTTGTGAAGCTGAAGCTTTGTGTTGAGACGCATTTCTTGATCCAAAATTTTACAGTCAGGGTTGAAATCCTGACAGCATGAAAAGCAGTGATGGGGCTCTCCTGACTACAGGAAGATATTCTCCTTCTATCCTCAGTTTATAAGTACTGATCTCTTATTTCACAATACAGATGGCAATGGCAATACTGAAGACCTGGTCTGATACTTCTCAGTGCTGCATCCCCAACTTTCGTTACTGGAAAGAACTGAGGGAATCAGTTGGTATAACCTCATTTGCTTATATAGCTTTTAATTTCATGAGTGGGTATGTGAAGTATCAAAAGCCACACAGAAACTGCCCCTCACTGACCCATCTGCATAAAATTCAGCCTCCACATACTTCAATAAAAACAGAATACTCCTGGTGTTCATACTTCTAGGGTAAAAAGTAATTTTTATCTGAGCATGAAATGTTGTCTATGGCGCTTGCTAATGGGGGTGGAGCTAACGCTTCCTTTGGGAAAAAGCCGTTCTGAGTGCTGATGAAACTCATTACAAGGTGGGACAGTGGCACTGGCCACAGCGGTCACACATCAGTGCATCAGCTTTAGTGCAGAGAAAGCCACTGCACTCTCTTCCTCAGCTCCTCTTCTCTGCCTGCTGCTGCACCAGAGGCCCATTGCATTAAATATAAGTTCTAAAAGCAGATGAGGAAGTAGACAAATTAACTTGGGCCCTCACCCTTCAAGTATATGAAGGCAGTAGAATATGGCCCTATGGATTTGGGGAAATAGCTGGCAGATGCTGTGGTGGAACAGGGAATAGGTTAAGTGTTTCAAGCAGCTGAAGCGTCAGGTAATGGTAATATCTCTCAGTGCTAATAGTAACAAGAGTGTGCACATGTATGTACTGGACTACAAAAAATTGCTGACACAAAGGGCTTATAGCAGCCTTGCAGAGGGATTTGGCATTGGCTTTAGTGGGCTGTGAGGGAGCCTAAAGATCTCAAGAAGACCTTGCAGGCTTGAGCCACTGAAAAGATAGAGAGAAGAGTGTGTGGTTTTACCTAAACTGCCTTCTGATCCGGTAGCAGCTAAGGTTCAGGACCAGAGTCCAGTCCTGCATCCCTTCTTTTACTCATGGTGCTAACATGTAGATTACTATAATCTACAAATCTAACACGGCCAAACAGGAGAATAAACTGAATCTTCTCTAACCTGAAGTTAAAAACATACACATAGAACTATTCCTATGCTTGTGGCCCCCCTGTGAACCAGCTCAGGGATCCCCTAAAGCAAGTCAACATGACTGATTTCTAATGCCCACATGGCTTCCTATTTTCTGATGTACTCTCAATGTTGTCATATACCTGAGTAAGCTCAAACTGTCACGCACTCCTATCTGTTCACACTCGTGGCTTGGTCCTGCACCAGTGCAACTCCTCAGTCAGCTGAAAGCAGTTGGAAACGATGCTTTTATATGTATTTTTAAGGCACTCCGTGCATGCACTGTTTAATGAAGGATCATGAAATAAAATGCTGACTAGTCTAAAAACGTGAAGTCTCTCCCCGGCTGCCCTCATAAGCTGATACACAAAGTTGGCGATGCTGTGTAAACCCTTTCTAAGAATGGCTCGTGTTCCGAACCCCATTAGAGTTACTGGAAAGGATCACATTTCTATCAGACAGCTCAGGGTGGTTCTCAAAGCTCTGCTGTTCTGATGGCATTGCTATAATTTAGAGCTTGGCATCTCTGCGTCCACACGTGCAGGTGTAACAGGCATGCGTGGATGAGCGGAGGAGAAGCTGTGACCATGGAACCTCTTCTGTTTCCTTTCCTTACCACACAGCGTGTGAACTGATGTGGGAAGTGTTATTTCCTCAAGGACAAATCCTCTTAGTCTTTCCCATCGTAGTTGACGGGAACCCCTTCACCTTCCCATTTCAAATGAATACGTTCATTAGAATTTTTCCCTATTTCTTGTGCAACATCTACCAAGCAGAACATTTGTCTTCATCGAACTGCTTGCATTTACTATCAAAATAAATAAATAAATAAAGTGGAAATGAGGTTTCCGATGGGCATTCGCGTAAAACAACCAACCAAGCAAACAAACCCCAAATAAGACCCAACCAGCTTCCTGGCAAGAGGAAAATTGTATGGATAAAAATATCTGCTAGCTCAATTCTACATGCAGCTCTCCTCTGCAGCGAATGGAAATGCTTCATTGTGAAGGCCTCTAACCACACGCAGGCAGAACCTGATTATGTGAGGCTAGATTGAGGAGCTGTAATACATGTTGGCAAGCACTTTCTCAGCAGGTACAATGACCTAAGTAAATGCCCACCGACATGAATAAGGTCTTCACAGTTCCAGCTGCCTGTTAATATACTTACAGAGAGAACACTGGACTCGGCTTCATTATATACACAAATTTACAAGCAGAAACAGGTAAATACATGGAAATGGGGTAAGCATGGAAGTCTGAATACAGGTTACTGCCAGGGGTAAGCGCATTACATAAAATGTGTATTCACCATGTATGTTTGTGAGTTTCATCCTATGCACACATGGGATGAACATGGCAAAACACAAGTTTCCCCTAAATTAGTACTTTTCAGCATAAGAAACAGCATGAGTATACCCCCAGCATAAGAAGGATGTTGTCCTGTTGCAGGGAGGAGGGCCACAAAGATGACCAGACGGCTGGAGCACCTCTCATGTGAAGACAGACTGAGAGACTTGGGCTTGTTCAGCCTGGAGAATACAAGGCTCTGGGGAGGCCTTAGAGCACCTTCCAGTGCCTAAAGGGAGCCTACAAGGAGTCTGGAGAGGGACTTTTTACGAGGGCATGTAGTGACAGGAGATGGAGTAATGGCTTTGAACTGAAAGAGAGGACATTTAGATTAGATATTAGGAAGCTCTTTGCTGTGCGGGTTGTGAGGCACTGGAACAGGGAAATTGTGGATGCCCCATAGCTGAAAGTATTTAAAGCCAGGTTGGATGAGGCTTTGAGAAACCTGGTCTAATGCAAGGTGTCCCTGGCAAGGGGATTTGAACTGAGTGATTTTTAAGGTCCCTTCCAACCCAAATCCTTCTATGATTCTGTTTCTACAAACATGTATCCCTATGGTTTTGAACATCTAATTGGCAAGGCCATTTCTAGAATGTTTCTGAAATGGGGCAGGGGAAAGAAAGACACCATTAAGTTACGGTGTACACAAATATGAAACGTGGACTGAAACCACTGGATATCAATAGTGATTGAAAAAAACTGAGAACTAGGAAAGAATCTCCTTAGCAGTAATTTGAGATGTTTTACAATAATGAGTTCTCTGAGTGAGGTATTGCCAGTCCGAATGAACTAGCAGCAATGGCTTCAGAATGGTGTTAGGTGGAAGAGCCTAGTTCCACAGACTGAGCTGCTTTGAACATCAGGGCCTCTAAATCACTCAACAGTTAGGCACAGTGTGTGCTTGGGAGGCTATGAATTTGAATGGCTCTTAATAGAAGAATGGCTACTAAATAAGCACCTCTTCTTTGACGTTCAGGTTAGGTCTAATCTGTCCGTAGCCCAATAGGAAAGTATCTTCCAGGAAAATGAGAGTACAGAGATGCCACCATACATCAAAACTCTGGCATTGAAGTAGGTGGTTCTATGCTAAGGATTTTTGATAATTACTCTTCTGTCAGCCTTGCCTCTGTATTAACTTAGTTTGATTTCTGACTATAAGCATTGCCCCCCGAGGGAAAAACTTGCTGACTGTTGCTGTGTTCTGCTTTCTGCTGAGCTGTACTGTCATGGCAGGAAGGGCTGGAACACCCCTTGTCCTCCAAGACACATTCAATTTGAATTTGGGGCACACTCTGCTTCATGTGCTTCCTCCACCACCTTCACTCCTCTTTCTCTCTTCCTCTGCACTGTTATTTCACCCTGCTTTCGCTTGGATGGGCATTCCTAGCTTGTTTTATTGCTTTCCTTATTACAGAATCTCTCCTTATGCTTCACACAAGCTTAGTAGCACTTTTAATCAAGGAAAAATGAGCTTGTTCACATCTATACACCTGTATGGTTTAGGGCCAGTAATAGATACAGAATCCTTCCTCAAAAGTCTTTATGTAGTCAGCTGCAGTGGTTTAATGGAAGGGCCTGAATACTTATAGCCATTTTCCTGTTACCAAAAATAATAATGCATGTTCTCCAAGGGTATTATTTGATTTTGGCTTATCTATAACACCAAGAATATTGCGTGTGCTGGCTACCTTCCCTGTTGAGGCCACTTAGCATCTTCCCAAGAAAAGACCCAGCTAGCGAAACCTTGGGTTTTCTTAGAATACCAATTATCATTTAAAATAACTCTTTGGAGTCTTTTATTCTCCAGCTTTGTCCAGAGCTTTTACAGTGACACTGAAGTGAGTCCATGGTGTGGTTTTGTCAGGCTGTCGCCCCTGTACTGATGATATCTCTAGGGGTAGCCTGCTTTCTTGTGTCAGTGACCAAGTACATACATTGCCACTGGAACTCATTGTCTTTCTTTTGAAAACGTCTGTGTTCTTGGAGCAGCCACTTTCTGGAGCAGATTGAGAGTTGAAAGCTCACTGCATCTGGTTCATTTTATGAGCTGGACCACGAATTCAGGATGTCAATGTGTGTGGAGTGTCTGTGGACCCCTAGCTAGTCGGTTTCCACTCTGAACAGACACGTGGTTGTGTGAAATGAAGAGGGGATTAGTATCCTAAAAAATTAAAAGGTTTCAGGATGGCAATTGCCCTAGTCCACTGTGGGATTAGTGAAGCAGAGTTCTAGTGTAATACTACAATGAAGATCAAATTCAGGTGAGCTAACTTTTAGAAGCCCTCATTTTCTCACTCTCTGTGATGAAGAGATAATACAACAAGGACGCTAGCACAGACTGCTTCAGCGTTTACCCTTTCCAAGCACATGGTGCTTGATAATAGCATCCTGTTGATCTTTGTCCTCTGTATTAAGCTCTGTGAAAGGCTGTTCGGAAACAGCTGTGATGCTGGGGGCTCAGGAAGCCATAGGATGCTGCTGTATCTTCATTTCAACCAGAGATTTTATGAAAGTATTAAGGGGTTGATTCTTATCTCTGACTAAATCCAAGGCTTCATTCCCCAGCGCTACCAAACTAACACTTTTCTTTAGCATAATGCATACATTTGCCTTTACAAATATTTTAAAAACAATCATCCATCGTGTGTTGTAACAGAAAACTAAGCACTAAGGAACAGACTTCCTTGCTTATTCTCCAAGGGTGGAATTCAATTATGCAGAGGAACAAAACAAGGTTTATGCACCATCCAAGTCCCTCATAGTCCTATTTGTGCTGACTCTTTATACACTGGTAAGCTCTACTACAAAGAAACAATTTCTGGGTGATGTCTGAGTGCCACAATCAATTAAATTTTGTCCACAGGACCCCTGTCAGTATTGTGTCTGGAAGATGGAAGAGATGCCAAGTGGAGTTTTATGCCCAGTGGGCCTGGCTCATGCCCAGCTGAAGTCAGTGGAACTTTTGCCGCTCCTTCCAAAATCAACAGGATGGCTCCTCCACTCACTCCCTATTTCTCTTGCTAAACCACAGTTTTCTGATGGTTTCAGGCACTCATGCTCATCAGCTTGGAATCCACACAAGGTTGGGTTTCATAACAAAAGGTGGCCCTGATTCTTTCACATTCGAGAGAGCAAGGTGAGTCATTTTTTTCTCCTTGCTAATCTTGATGGGATGCTGCAGGTTTGCCAAAGATTACTTGAGTTTTCCCTGGCTAAGGTGTCACTGAAGACTGCAGCAAATTTGAAGCAAACTGGGCTGTTGTTTTTGTAGGTTTTCTTCTTAGTTCACGGGAAAGGACCAAATGCATGTTCAGTGCTACCCTAATGCCACTCCCTCAGCTGTTTGCAGTTTAGCAGTGAGTGTCACTGCTTAAAAATGCTTTGTATTATCCTCAGTAAATGATCTCCCTTAGTCCAAAGCAATCTGTTGCTCCAGAGAGGTTCCCCTCTCCTCGTAGAGAGCTGACAGCACCTTCCAGACCTGACACAGAGCCTTTGAAGTAAATGGAAAGTCTCTTAACGACCTCAGGGGTTTAGATAGTGAGCCCTGAGGGCTGCACAAGGCAGGTAACACCATCAGAAGCACCTAATAACTACTGACGGTCAGAGCGTCTTAGTCTCCAAATCACTTGGATGGCTCTGAAAATATTTATCCCAGGGCTGGCTCTACATTCTCAGCAGCACAGAACACATGAATGGTACTCAATGAATAACTGAAAAATTCTTCAAAGTACAAAAATATCTTTGTTCAGGAAAATGTTCATTTGATGCTTTGGTATTTCTTTTGTGTCAAACTCTTTGTAAGCTCCCCTTTGGCTATAGCGTTTGGTTAAATTTCAATATGTACCATGTGTCAAAATGAAATATTTATTTCATACATTTACTCTGTTGAGTTATGAGTGGATTCTGAAGTGCTTCTTTGCTGCACCTGTTGGGGCCATTTACATTCTCTCTTAGCTGGAGACAATGAAAACTCAATGTCTCACTGTTCTGCAAAAAGAAATGGTTGAAGAGAACTTGAATTAAAAATTCGCACATTCACTGTAGCTGGCACTCCAGGTCCAAACACAGGGCTGCTTAAATCCTCAGCACAGGGACAGTCACCTCTACCAGAGCCAGTCCTGACATACAGCTGGGCAGTACTGCAGATTGATGGGTGCAACTTGTTCAAGGATGCTTGAGGTGAACCGTGGCTTTCCTGATGTCCTTGGAGGGGTAAAGCTCAGGGCTTGGTTTCTTTTCTTCTTTCTTTCTTCCAGTAATGCAAGGATGAGAAGCGTGAGCCAGTGATAGATTGAGTCTCTCACACCATGGCCTGCATCACCCAGATGCTAAAATGGGGCTTGTAGACCATGACATTACTGAAGGAACGTACCACTATGACCTCTGGGAAGAAAAAGGAATGTACCTTTCCCAACCTCCAGGGAGCCTGTGTGATAGCTAAGAAATTGGAGAGGTTTCTGGCACTAGCAGGGGTTCAAAAACCAGTCTGGAGTCCAGACATGTGGTCCTTCCTGTCAGAGAAATTCACTCCTAGCCACAGGAGCAAGCTGGCATTCCGATACTGACAACAGCACGTACTCATATTGGGTTTACCTGATGCAAAGTGATATGGTTGATGACAGCTCATCAGGGAAGAGGAGGACACCTTTTCAGAACGTCACTGTCCATGGAAGCACCACTGAGGTGGAGGTGGGCATGAGAAGCTCTGCCCTTGTGTGTGAGACTTGCCTTTCAGACACAAGGCACTGCCCTGCCCTCTTCTGTGGCTGCTTCACGAGGTGTCCTGCAGCCCTCACTCCAAGCAGAGACAGCCTTGAGGCATCTCAAGGCTCTTGCAAGAGGTGAAGGACAAACAAAGCCATTGTTATTGTCCACTTACGTGCTTGAATCTGGAGAAAAAAGCACAACTCTGGGCATGTTTTTCAAGGAGAGTCTGTGAATGACTAACTGGGCTGGTGCACAGGCTCATAACCACCATCTGTGAATGGGAAGATTAAGTTCTATTGTCTCTGTTAAGTGATTAAGGTCCTCTGAAGATGAAAGCAATAGATGGTGAGGCCCAGAACAAGTGAACTTAGGTGGGGATTCAGTTTAGGCTAGATCTCCTTAAACACCTTCTGCAAATGGTGAAGAGACGGACAGGATCCTCTTGGATCTATACTTACTCTGGATTTCTTCTGGTAGTTGCTCGGATGCCCTCACCGTCTATAAGCAGAATCTGAGGAGATGGCCTTTTGGCAGAGGTTCTTGGGTGCCCGAAGCTAGGTGGTGTCACAGTTCCATGTAGCTTTCCTGTAGGAAGATTTAGAAGAACAGGGAACCTCAAAAATGCTAACTTCCTATCCACTGGATTTAAAATAAGAACCCAGGGATCCCTGCACCAAACAATCAAGTTTGTGCATTTCAAACACATTTTTCAACCCAAACCAAAGACCCAGCTATTTGATTTCTTCACCTCATTACGATGATTGCAACCATCAATATGATGGCATTATTTTTAATCCAACACAAGAAACCAATTATTTTTACTAATTACCTCTTTACCTCCAGTGGAATATTGACTGCTAGAGAATGAGAATAAAGGACTATTGAAACAGAGACTGAATGATGACTGGTCCTTCAAATCATAACTCTAATTTGTTAAAACCCAAGCAAATATCAACACCTTCTATCTTTGTGTCTAGAATCATACAGGAAGAGCTCTTGACACTCCCTTACAGTAACTCAGAAGGTTCCATGAGGCGTGCATAAAGAGCAGCAGCCAATACACCAGAAGTCTTTAAAACCAATTCCTCAACCACGGCTGTCTCCACTGGGATTCGATAATGCAGTCTTTAATTATGCCTCCCCTGAAAAGCTATGCTTATGTAGAATGTTTCCAGAGGTTGGCTATACCTTGAAGGCTTTTTGTGAACACAACCCTTGGACTTGCTGTAAATGGGATTTAGCCAAGTTAGAGGGATGAGCTTATAGAGTTGCCTGTATGATCAGAACCAAAGCCCTGCTTTTGAGAAGATTTACTGCATGTGTTTGCTTTGCAGACAGAGACCTATCCTACTGAAATAAACATATCTCTGTGAAAGGGTCAGCATGTCCATAAGCTTTTGCAAGATGGGTCCAAGATTTGAAAATGAACCAAGAAATCTCTGTGGTACCTCCTCAGTTTACTTCAATAAGAAATCACGTTAAACAGCCTATCTGTATGGCTGCAGAACTGCAGTTAGCTGCATTAAAAATAACGTTTTCTTGCAAAAATTTTCTGGTTGTTTTAGCAGATCTGTTCTTTGACAGAAAATGTATTGATCTGATCCTGGAGAAGTGACTGTAGTGCTCGACGGAACAGTTCCTGCCATATAATTTTGATGCTCATGAGGTTGTGTAATATTTCACATGAAAAGCCTCTGTCAACTTCCACTGCCTGTTGAATCTTAAAATGATTCATCCACACAAATGTATTTTTCAGGAAAGCTTCTGAAGCAGGAGGCTGACCTCGTTGCAAAATACAATTTAATTGAACATATGTTGATTTGAAAAGTATGTACATATCTATATGTGTTCCTTTTTTCTGATTTATTTTTGTGACTCATATGGAAATCCAACGTTTAAAAATATGTGAAGAGGGAAATTTATTAGGAAAAAATACATTTTGAAGAATAAATTTGCAAAAGCATGTATTTCTGTTTTGAAGCTTCTCATGTTTACATACAACTAAAGAAGCAACGAATATATATTCATATTAATATATGAAGTAGTTAAAATTGTCAACATTTCTCAGTTCTGAACTAAGCAAACTTTATATTTCCAATTATCTCAGCCCAAGCTCGTATCTTCAGATTTTCATCTCAGTATGTCTGAAGGTTGTTGCCAGTCCGATTTCCCATGTATCAGCGGAAAATCTGATTTCTGTTCTTGCTTTTTACATCTCCTCTTAATTTCATGGGAACAACCATCCATAATAAACTATGAGGGGAGAGACTAATTCTACAGACAGCAAATTAAGCATTTCCAGTTAGTTCACTGAAGTTTGGAGTTTCAGTGTCAAGACACAATTACAGGTAAGGATGGACATGTTGCAGTTGACAAAACACATTTAATTTCATCCTCAATTGTGTTATTTCAAGTAATGTTTTGAAATATTTGTGTGACCAGATGCATACAAACATCCAGACACAGAGATTCCTCTCAGTCTTGTTTAATATAAAACATGAGAGGTTTGAAGTGAAAGTGCATGAAGGTGTGTTGTTTTGGTTTTTAGACAGAGAAATGACTTGCAATGATTTCTGGTTCCTTTTTTTTGCTCTCACCTAGACAAAAAAGACTTATTTTTCATGAAAGAAGAAGTTTATCAGCTTGCCTCTGACCGTGTGGTCAGGACCACTGCATCACCCGTATGTGAAGTTATGTTTTCCTGAGAACATTTGATGGCAACCAAACACAGAAACTTTAATTCATTTCTTAGCTCTACAGCAGGCAGTATTTTCCAAACTTGGGCCTAAACTTCACAGGGAGTGTTACAGAGATCACTGTGTTGCATAAAGCCACAGTTTTCAAGCCTGAAGATTTGCCTATTTAAAAATCTTCCAACCTTTAAGCTAAGCTTACAATTTAGTGACCTGTGGCACATTCACATGTTGCAGTGTTCAGCTTGAAAGCTGAGCAGACTGGAGGTGAATGAAATCCAAGCGTGCCAATCCAAGTGAGACCACTTTGGGAATCTGTATCTAAAATCAGAGAATCATAGAAGAACCCAAGTTGGAAGGGACCTGGAAAATGTGGGAATGGTTTTATATGCGCTCTCAAAGAACAAAAGTAGGCCCAACACAAGTATTGGACATCACTTAAATCTCTTAACATGATTATATTGGTTTGAAAGTGGTGTAGACGCCTTTAAATAGTCTGATTGGCTTCACCTTTGCTGATACTGGAGATTCAGCTCGGACTTCCAAAGTAAAACACCACAAACCTGTGCAAACCGTGAAGACCTGAGAATTTTAACAGACATTTTCCATTGAACGGCTGCAGATGGAGGCAAGAGAAACACCCTGATACCAATCACAGCTTTACTAGCATATAGTTAGTGTAATGCTTCCATAGTAGCTGCATGAAACCAAGCCCACCACATTGTTATGGATTCCAAGCAATACAGATGGAGAAGAGAAACATATCTCAATAATGACTGAGCCCTTCACTGTATAATTTTCATTGCCATTTAGAGCCCTGATAAAGAATTTCAGTTCACAGATGCAAAACCCTTTCAAGAGGTTATAGACCTCAGAAGCACTGACCTAAATAAAAGCTGCTCCTTCCTTAAATGTAACTTTTGAGAGTTCTTTCTGATTTAAGGGTTATTTCCCCCACTTCCCATTCTAATTAGTGCC
The DNA here is from genome assembly GCA_025448015.1 of Bolborhynchus lineola. NCBI lineage: Eukaryota > Metazoa > Chordata > Aves > Psittaciformes > Psittacidae > Bolborhynchus > Bolborhynchus lineola. The sequence goes on along the minus strand of JAOEHX010016908.1, from coordinate 5,117 downwards.
AAGAAAAAGTGCTGAGCTGCCCAAGAGGAAGGCTGTAACTTTCTGCTGAGTTCAGTTCCACTCAAGCAGCAGCCTTTGGACATTCCCTGCTCCTGTTAAGCAGTTGTATGTTGTCTCCATAGAGCTATTGGGTCACTGATGCTGTTCTGCTATTTTCTTTTATTTTCAATTGCTACATCACGTAAAAGAAGAAACTGTATGACACTTACCTAAGATGACTATTCCAAGTGAGCAACTGCTGTAGTTGCCATAGGGATACTGAATGAGTGCAGATGAGGTAGGAGATATCCAGAAGCCTCTGTAAGCATGAGTTTCTCTTCAGCAGACCAGTATGACCAAAAGAATTGAGATTTCTGCACCCTGCAATGCTGGGCCACAGCTGCTGCACGGCCTGTGCTGAAATTGGCCATTTGACTGCCTGCACACTGCTTCGACTGGAGATGTGGGCATCTCACTCACCATTGGCAGTGGAACTTGGGCTCTAAGGTGATTCTGGAAGTGTTATCAACAAGTCCCCAAGGAGCAATACTTAGAAACAGCCACATACTGCAAAGACTGAAATGCCACTAATACTGCATTCACAATAAATCCACCAAGGAAAGCTTTGGAAGCTGCTTACAGATGAGACCAAGTGGTGTATTGGGGCACCTATAAAGTCTAACTACAATCAACTAATATTTCGAGAGGAATAGCTCCTCTACAGAGGAAGGTGCTATTATATAGAAGGTGTTCAACACTACAACAGAAGTGAACAATCTTTCCATGCAGGAGGACTGACTGAGCTCTCCAGAATACTTTGGTTCTAGTTTTATTTAACTTACTGATGACATGGGGTGAAATTGGTCAACTGCATAAAGAATGATGACTGGTTTTAGTTTATCTGTGTATTGGCAACTGTACCAAACGGGACAAATTCAAGGCTCTGTTCATTATAGATATAACCTGAAAAATGCAATGACATAATTGCCTTAAAAGTCCTCAGAAGACACTAGTGAGCTTAAATGATAACTTGGCAACACACACCAGCACTTACAAGCTCTACCTTTGGGGCACCATTTACACCCAGCCTACTCATGGAAAGAGGTGGATCTCGTAGCCTAAAAGTACTCAGATTTGTGCTTTCCACTGGAAGCTACAGAGGAAGATGGCATTTATGACAGCAAGAAGCTGCGGTGCTTATTTGCAGTTGTAACAGAGGACTGAGTTTAGCATTGATTTTTTTTTGGTTTAAAATAAACAAATAAGGACAGATTCAGACTGTACTTTTGTTTTTGACACTGACATAGCTTTTAATTGTTATGGCAGGAATAGAGCCTCGGCTATCGTGGATAAAGCTATTTCAGTTGTCTTCTGAGAAATTACAGCGATACACTTCAGTCACTTAGAATATCAGCTGGCTGGGAGTAGGCTGCAAATCTGCTCTTTTGGGGCAAGGCGGTATGATCTCACACAGTGTGCACTGGATGTGTTAACAGATTAACTTGCTCAAACCCAACTTTGAGAGAGGCTAATGAATTTGAAATAGTGAGAGGTATGAATGGGATCTTACGAGGACAGGCGTAAACATTCCCCAACTTAAATGGATGAATTAGCAGCCAAGGAGGAATGAGAAGAACATGGTTCCCTGACAAATAAAATGCAAAACACAACTTGTCTTGCTCAAGAATGGACTCGATGGCTCAGTAATGTCTCTGTTCCCACTCATAAAAATGTTGTCTTTTCTATTTATAATGCCTTTAAGCTTAAAGCTCTGCAACTTCTAAAATACCCTCCCTTCTCCTCATTTTTAGGGTTATTAGGGTATTATTAACACTATGCATTCGTGCCTTTCAAAATTGTCTGATGGAGGTTAATTAATCCCTTTTAAACCACTCAAGACTTAATTGAAATAAACAAACATTATCATATCCATCTTCCAACTGAAGGAGATCAATCACAGAAAAGTTGTTTCTAAAGCCATAAAACAAGTCAGTAGGCAAAACAGGGGTAGAAGTAAGCTGCCCTGGACTTCTAGACTACTACTGTAATTATTGCATTAGCCTGACTTCCTAGAACCAGTATGCCTGAATAAGATAATTTTATTCAAATGAGTTCTCAATTATGCTCACATTTAGGTTGATCCCAATATTACTGTAGCCAGTGGGAAAAGAGCAGCAGAAGGTTTTGGGCCTAATGTATACTTTTCAGTGAAAGGAAAGACAACTGCAAGTCAGTGTGAGCAAACTCGTTTTACTAACGGGGTATTCTTTTCATATGAGCAGGTGTCAGTATGATAAAGGAAGGCCACGTGCTATGTTCCAGTATGATCTCAACTCCCTTTGTAAGTAAGCACATCTTATGTCTCTGATTTCTTTGGTCAGGCACATGTCCCTGTGGCTGCTTTCCTGGACTATTCAGCCTTACCATATCCACAGATGGTGATGATGATGGGAGCCCTAGGGCGCAGGAATGGTCACTTGGCCAGACATTGCTGTTGCTGTGGAGCACCCCTCTGCTTTCCAGTACCTGGTAACAGAGCATACAGAAGGCAGGATGGAGGACAAGCGTGGAGAAGGGCAGCACAAGAGCATGCCTGGGGGCTGTGTTAGGAGGGAAGGTCCCTGAGATCTAGTGTTTGTCCCAAGTGGTCCCAACCACCAGGAAGCATGGAATGCTGCAAGTCTTATGGGGACAGTGGCCTCTGCAGGATTTATGCAGAGTACTGAGCCTCAAATGGACTGTTGGGGCTCCACAATGTACCGAAATAACACAGGCAGCAGCTTTCTGAGAAGTGCAGGACATACCCTCCATCACCCTGAGGACCAAAACCCCACTGGGGCAGGTGTAAAATGCCTTCCTCCTGCTACCTCCCTGAGGCAATAGGATAACCATCTCTATACCACTCTGATACGTCAGCACTAAACACCCAGCTTGTACATGACACGCTTTATCTACCATTCTGTACACAGTGTATTGACACATGACAGTAGTAGCAGCACCTCAGCGATTTTCCTGATTTCTCCTGTTTATTCCTGATTTCCAGCAGCACAAAAGAAATGGATCATTGCTAGGTAGCTTTTTACAGAGTAACTGGACCAACAGTGGAAGGAGAAAGAGCTCACACTTAATTTCTACTTGGAAAATATCAGTGATGAAAAGGTCTTGTGCTGAACTTCTGTGACGGTACATTTTAACCTGCTGGAAGTAGTTTAGACCAGACAATATAATAACCCTTAGTATTAAGAGCAGATTTAAAATATCTTAATCAATGCAATCATACACACAAAAATGTAAATGTAGCTGTAAACCTTATTAGCACATGACACCATGCTCAATTTCACATGCAATTACCTGGATAGACCATGTAATTATGCTGCACAACTACGCATGCATTTTAAGAATGAAGTTGCATGTCTGCAGTTCAAGATGACGTAGCTTTTTCATCTCAGCCAAAGTCCTATGGCACATTTTCCACCATACACAGCTTTTCTTTCTTAAAACCAAGGGCCAGAAGTTAAAACAAGTCCACTAAGAAAAAACTAAGCATTGTGTTTGAAACATTGAATTTCGCTTTAGGACATTAGGACCAACTGACAGAATTTATTGGCAGGAGCTTGTTTAGAACCTGTGAACGATTACAAATGTAACTTGTTATTGCTGGTATCTATTAAATCTCTTAATGTGCTCTAGGCTGTCTTTGAGAGCACAGAAGAGACAAACAAATAGGAAATTCCCAGGCAGGAAATAATATTCTCAGCCATATCTAAATCTACTCAGTGCAGCAAATAGCAGAAATTACACTGGTGTCATTCATAACTCCCAAACACTCCATGATAATCTCTTTCAGCCTCTGCATAGGTTTAGCCATATAGACTTTATCATAGTTTACAGTATGGAAAAGCAAGACTACCTCTAGAGGCCAGCTGTGTCAACTCTTCCCACGGGACTCCTGCCTAAATTGTATAGGCAGGGCACAAACATCACCCTTAAAGACAAAAGGCCTGATATACCACTGCTTTGTATCTTACCTTGCCCTTTAATTGTATTTGTTCAAGCAGAAGTAGGTATATAAATGCCACAGGTCTGATTGCATTGGCCTGCAGGGAGAGGGAGAAGAGTCTCAAGACTGAGAGGGAGAAGAGTCTCAAGACTGACTACAGCAGAATTCATTTGTCATTTAAACATAAACCAAACAACTCAAAGAGAACGATCTTAAAAATATATTTCATATGACCTCACTTTTATTCTGGATTGGAGAGTTTCTTTTAATCATTTTATTGTTTCTTCAACAAAGAATTCCATTTTTTTTTTTTGTTCCTGTTTTTTTGTTGCTTGTTTGGGTTTTTTTTAGGATTTTTTGGGTTAAAAAAAAGCAATTTGGAGCAAAGAATGACAGGAAAAGGGGGGATGGCTTTAAGCTGATAGACGGTAGATTTAGATTAGACATTAGGAAGAAATTCTTTACTACGAAGGTGGTGAGACACTGGAACAGGTTTCCCAAAGTTCTGGATGCCACATCCCTGGAAGGGGGCTTGGAACAAGGTGATCTTTAAGGCACCTTCCAGCTCTAACCTTTTGATGATTCTGTTGACTACTGCCTGAAAGCCCTACTGTGTGTTCCTACAAAACAAGGTCCATTCTTGTGAGTGCAAGCTCAACCCTAAACAGAGGGGAAAAATACACAGTAAGCGGTGAAGTAAGCTGTAGATAGAGCTATAATCTCAACCACTAACCCAGCCTTTAGGCCCTTTTTACAAGTTCACTTTCCCTGGGAAGCTCAAGTAACCTATTTGTTCCCTGTGTATCTTTTAACACTGTCAGGTAGGTACATCTTGCTCTCTGAGGTGAGGGTATTTGAGCAAGATAAAGAGAGAAAGAGCTGGCAAATGAAGTTGCTGAGCCACTGTCCATCATGTTTGAAAAATCATGGCAGTCAGGTGGAGTTCCCAACGACTGGAAAAGGGAAATATAACCCCATTTTCAAGAAGGGGAAAATGGACAAGGCAGGGAACTACAGAGCAGTCAGCCTCACCTCTGTGCCTGGCAACATCTTGGAGCAGTTTCTCCTGGAAGGCATGCTGAGGCACATGAAAAACAACAAGGTGGTTGGTGACAGCAGCATGGCTTCACTAAGGGGA
>JAOEHX010016907.1:0-20005 GCA_025448015.1 Bolborhynchus lineola | reverse complement strand
TCTGGTTTCATCAAAGTTCATTCTTTGTTGGGATGATGGTTGGAGGGAAGTCAGGGCCAGTCACTGGTGACCTGAAGACATCTAGTTGGTGGGCTATAAAACATAGCAGACAACAGCATACAATTGAGTTCATTGGCTGTTTTCCCCTAAAATCAAATCCCCTTGAGGTACACATCGGACTTCCCCATCTTCCCACATTACCCACCAAGTATATTCGAGCCCCTGAGCAAAAGCAATCCCACGAGTAGGTTTGCCTTTAGCTGAAGCAGGAATATCCCAGACTGTCTTCCCCAGCAAATTCTTTATGTGCACCACAGGAACTCTATCCCCTGCTGCAGTGTGTGAAAGTTCTGACTGGGCTGGGCCAGCCCTGTTCGCAGATCCTCTGGTGGCCTTTAGTAAATGTGTATCCCAATGTTTGAAAGTCCCACCACCCATAGCTTTCAGTGTAGTTTTTAACAGCCCATTGTACCGTTTGATTTTCCCAGAGGTTGGTGCATAGTAGGGGGGGATGTGATGTATCCACTCAATGCCATGCTCTTTGTCCAAGTGTTTATAAGGCTGTTCCAGAAATGAGTTCCATTGCCTGACTCAATTCTCTCTGGAGTGCTGTGTTGCCACAAAATCTGTTTCTCAAGGCCCAGGATAGTGTTGCAGGCAGTGGCGTGGGGCACAGCGTATGTTTCCAGCCATACGGGGGTTGCTTCCACCATGGTAAGCACATGGCACCTGCCTTGGCAGGTTGGTGGGAGTGTGATATAATCAATCTGCCAGGCCTCCCCATATTTGTACTTCAGCCATCGTCCTCCATACCAAAGAGGCTTTAACCGTTCAGCTTGCTTAATTGCAGCACATGTTTCACAGTCATGAATAACCTGGGCAATAGTGTCCATTGTTAAGTCCACCCCTCAATCACGAGCCCATCTGTATGTTGCATCTCTGCCCTGATGGCCTGAAGTGTCATGGGCCCACCAGACCAAAAATAATTCACCCTTATGTTGCTAATCTAAGTCCATCTGAGCCACTTTGATCTTAGCAGCTTCATCCACTTGTTGGTTGTTCTGGTGTTCCCCAGTGGCCCAGCTCTTGGTTACATGAGCATCTACATAGCATACCTTCACCATCAGGTTCTGCGAATGAGCAGGGATATCTTGGCACAGTGCAGCAGCCCAGATGGGTTTACCTCTGCATTGCCAGTTGCTCTGCTTCCATTACTGCAACCACCCCCACAGGACATTTGCCACCATCCATGAATCAGTACAGAGATAAAGTACTGGCCACTTTTCACATTCAACAATGTCCAAGGCCAGCTGGATGGCTTTCACTTCTGCAAACTGACTCCATTCACCCTCTCCTGCAGCAGTTCCTGCAACTTGTCATTGGGGACCCCATACAGCTGCCTTCCATCTCCAATGCTTTCCCACAGTACAGCAGGCCCCAGCAGTAAACAAGGCATGCTGCTTTTCACTTTCTGACAGTTCATTATATGGTGGGGCCTCTTCAGCATGCATCCCCTCCTCCTCTGGGGACAATCCAAAATCTTTGCCCTCTTGCCAGTCCATGATGACTTCTACAATTCCTGGATGACTGGGATTTCCTATTCAAGCTCACTTACTCCATGTAACATCGGTTGCATGATGTGTAGAGGAGACCCTGCCTTTGAACATCCAGCCCAACACAGGCAACCGGGGTGCCAGGAGGAGCTGTGCTTCAGTGCCAATCACCTCTGAAGAAGCTCGAACCCCTTCATAGGCTGCCAGTATCACTTTTTCAGTTGGGGTATAGCTGGCCTCAGATCCTCTGTATCCCCGACTCCAAAAGTCGAAGGGTTGACCTCGACTGGGCAGATTGCTTGACCTTACTCTGTTTTGTGGCAAAACCGGCTTTCAACAGGGTTTGGATTATTTTCCTCTCTTTCTCAAAGACTTCTTCCGCTGTATCACCCCACACAATAATGTCATCAATGTATTGCAGGTGTTCTGGAGCTTGCCCCTGTTCCACTGCAGTCTAAATCAGCCCATGGAAGATGGTAGGGCTGTGTTTCCACCCCTGGGGCAGTCAGTTCCAAGTGTACTGGATGCCTCTCCAAGTAAAAACGAACAGTGTCCTTCCCCAGCCCGCTGCTCCTCTCCCAAGCCACAGTCACCCTCAAAATGCCTGATCTCATCTGATCTTGGAAGCTAAGCAGGGTCAGGCTCCGTTAGTACTTGGATGAGAGACTGCCTGGGAATCCCAGGTGGTGTAGGCTGCAGCTTGGCCTATGCTTACAGAGCCCTGTTCAATGTCATCCAGCACCTTCAAAGGGAAAAAAATGTCTCTGGATCTGACGCAAAGCAATTGACAATGCAGCTACTCTAACTCCAAATACAGCAGCTACCCAACCGCAGTGACAAGTACAGCAGCTACCCAAACCCTGACAACATATTCTGCAGCCACTCCAACCACAGTGATAATCACTGCAGCTAAACCAGAGGACCAATTAGTGCCAATATCGGTTGCCCCTGTAAGCAAGGAGAAAAGCCAAAAAGAGGCAAGAAAGATGAAGCAAGATGAAGAAACAACGTACTCACCACCCAGGACAGCATCTGACCAGGAGTTATTAGTATGTGAATCAGAGGAAGAAGCGGAAGAAGAGGTGACTTCTTGACCCTGGATTTCAACCAAGCCATAGAATATGCAAAAATATTTTACTTGTCAACCAGGGCAGCACATCTTCACCTGGTTGCTCCGACACTGGGACAATGGGGCCTATGGTCATGAACTAGAAGGTAGAGAAGCCAAGCAGCTGGGATCACTTGCTAGGGGAGGGGGAGTTGACAAAGCAATTGCAAGAGAAAAACAGTCCTTCAGCCTTTGGAAGTGGCTCTTGGCAGCTGTGAAAGAAAGGTTTCCATACAAGGACGATGTTATGAGTCATTCAGCCAAGTAGACTACTCTAGAGAAAGGCATCCAGTCTCTGAGGGAAACAGCCATTGTGGAGATGATCTATCGTAAACAGGATTCCAGGAAAGGACCCTGAGATCTAGATGAAGTTGAATGTACACAACCCCTATGATGGAAATCTACACGGAATGCACCATCATCATATGCCCACTCATTGGCAGCAATAACCTGGAATGATATAGCACCACCAACAGTGGATGAAATGATTTGTCAACTCCTAGAGTTCAAAGACAATCTCACACTTTCCATTATTTCGGCTTTGGAAAAACTGTCTCAGGAGTTCAAGCAATTGAGAGATGATCTATCCGATCTATCCAGAACCCCACACTGGGAATGCAAGCCAGATCAGTTTCATGATCAATGATTCTATTGTATTGCAAGTCATTACCATAAAGTACAATGAAACAAGAACCTTAGCCCAAGGACCCCAGCCAATAAACACTAAGACAGCAAATACCAGCTGTAAGGTGCAACATGCTGAAACTCTGAGATGAAGAGCAACAACTTTGAGAGCCAATAAATCAGCACTGCGAGGAGTGACTTAAATCGAAACAACGAATGCTTATCACAAATGCAATTAGATACACTCTGGTCAGATCGATCACTATCTCAACCCTTTGTGCCCCATGTTGGGTTCTACAAAAGAGCTGTCATGGTTAGAGCCCAGCTGGAAACTCAGAAACCACGCAGCTGCTCTCTCACTCCCCCGCTTCCTCCCTCTGCTCTTGGAGAAATGGGGAGGAGAATCAAAAGAATGTAACTCCCATGGGCTGAGATAAGAACAGTTCAGTAACTAAGGTATAACACAAACCACTGCTGCTACCACCAATAATAATAATGATAAGGGAAACAACAAGGGGAGAGAATACAACCGCTCACCACCTGCCAACAGATACCTAGCCTGACCGAGCAGTTATCTAACTCTTCCAGGTAACTACTCTCAGTTTATATACTGAACATGACGTGCTGTGGTATGGAATACCTCTTCGGTCATTTTTGGGTCAGGTGTCCTGTCCCTGCTTCCTCCCGGCTTCGCCTCCTCCCTGTCAGAGCATGAGACTCAGAAAGTCCTTGCTCAGAGTAAACATTACTGAGCAGCAACTGAAAACATCAGTGTTATCAGCACTGTTCCCAGACTGAAAGTCAAAAAACCAGCCCTGCACCAGCTACTAAGAAGAAGAAAAATGACTGCTACTGCTGAACCTGGGACAGAAAAATATCAGCTGACCTGGGCCAAAACCATGCCAGAGCTAAAGTCTTTACAGATTAGGTGGTATTACAGCAATGCTTGTCCCTTTTGCTGAGTTAATGATATAAAGACAGTAAATACTAACAGCTCCAGTGACTGCTACAGGAATTTGTAGATGACGGGGTTGTCTCTTCTTTTGTGGACTCATTAGCTACGTTGTTCCCCAATTTTTTGGGAGAAAAGCTTTGCTTTTTGCATAGTGCTTTGCAAATCCACACCGTTTCCTGCAGAGCAATGTAATATCAGTCCTGTCTTAACCTCTGTTAAGGTTCTCTGTCACCTATCACAGATGACCATGCTACAAATGTCTGCCTGCCACACATAAATTAACTTCCATGCTTTCTTTATCCTCCCTTTCCTTTCTTCAGAGTAGTATTATGGGTTTAATTCCAAATTTTCACTCGTGTGTCGAACAGCTGGCCTGTTGGTGATTTCGAGTGCCCACAAGATCAATGCTCCCAGGCTGGTGATAACATCCTGAGACAAGCAACTGCAAAACAGAACCTTAAAATAAGGAAGGGGAATAAATTTAATTCAAAATTTCCTTCCAGAAATTTCTCTAAGCAGTTGGAAACAACATTTTTAAACAGTTCTTAAACAGTTATGAACAACTGAGAGCAGCTGGAGGTGAAAGACTTGTCGGTGTTGGTTGATAGGAAGCTCCGCATGACCCATGAATGTGTGTTCACAGCCCAGAACCCAAACACGCCCTTCACTGCATTGCAAGCAGTGTGACCAGCGGGTCGAGGGAGGGGATTCTCCTCCTTTACTCCGCTCTGGTGAGACTCCCCACTTTGCAGTTCCCTGTCCAGCTCTGGGGACTCAGCATGAGAAAAGTGTGGAGCTGTTGAAGCAAGTCCAGAGGAGGACATGAAGGTGCTACAAACACGTCTCCTATGCAGACAGGCTGGACTTTTTCAGCTCAGAAAAGAAAAGTCTCCAGGGAGACCTTAGAGGAGCTTCCAGTACCTAAAGCAATTGACAAGAAATCTGGAGAGGGGCTTTTGACAAGGGCAGGTAGGGACAGGACAAGCAGGAATGGATTTAAACTGCCAAAGAGAAGATTGAGATTGGATCTGAGGAAGAAGTTCTTCCCTGTGAGGGTGGTGAGGCACTAGCACAGGTTGCCCAGAGAAGCTGTGGCTGCCCCATCCCTGGCAGTGTTCAAGGCCAGGCTGGATGGGGCTTTGAGCAGCCTGGTCTAGTGAAAGGTGTCCCTGCCCATATCGGGGGGTTGGTCCTTTCCAACCCAAACCATTTCATGATTAAAAATCTAATCTTCTTAACAGCAATAACTTTTGGGGTTTTTGAGGGTTTTGGGAAAAAAGGTGTCCTTTCCTCTTCTTGGGAAATTCACGCCTGACTTAACAGAAGAGCAATAATCTCTGAGACAGCTAACCTGAGCATTTTAGCTGGTGCATGATTGCTCCTGCATTTAGCAAAGACAATAGTTTAATCCCATGTTATTAGACATATTACTTTCAGAAAACAAACTTCAGATTTTCTTCAAGAACCCACTGCCTCCTGCTCCCTGTAAAATTCCCAGTGTGACTTTGTTGTCAAATGCCCTACATTTCCCAAACAGCAATCTTCTTTTCAGTTAGGACCCTTGCAAGCATCAGTGATTTGAGGGACATATTCCTCATGGAAAGTCCTAAAGGACAAGTTTCCTGTCCACAGGAAAGGGGATAAGAAAAAAATGTCTGATCTGAGCTTTCCAGACAGCAGTCATTTTTTTCTGCATACTCGAAAAACTCAACCAAGCGCAAGAACTGGCAAGAATAAAGGATACGAGGCTTATGTAAGCACTGACTGGCTGTCTGCTGGGATTTTACCCATAAAACAAGATGTAAATTTACAATAGGATTTATGTCTACTGACTTAGACATCATATGTGAACTTCTGAAAAAAACAAGAATGCTTAAAAATTACTTTATTTTCATTTCAGACTGACTTGTTCATTGTGTAAGAGACCTGAGGACCTTTTTAACTGCACACATGTAAGAAAGCCACCTAGCCTGGGTAATTTGAAAAACACCCACCAGTGGAAATGAGACCTTTGAAACACAGTTCTGGCAAAACAGGCATATCACATCTGATCCAATAATACAGTTTAATTCTCTCAACAACTTCTTAGCTAGTTTGCCAAATGAGATTGTCCCACTGGCCAAAAAAATCTCAGGAGGCTTCAAAAACTTTTCAGACAAATTCCCTAAATTGAATATTTTATCCTGTTATGTACTGGCAAGAGATGAACAGAAAGAAGAGTCAATTTTATTCTACTTACTGGGCATAAACGTAACAGTTTGATCTGAGGACTTTTGGAGAAGCATTTCAATGGAGCAGGAAGATAATACTAAGAGAGACTGAAAAAGATTTGGAGAAAACCCCCTGTTTTATTTGGTTCTTTTCCTTCGTTTCAACTTAAACACACTTTTCCAAACACTGTTTCAACATTCACACATTTGTGAATAGGAAAGGAGTGGCTGAATGCAAGTCCTTTGTTTTAAAGGAGTGGAAAAACTGGAAAATGATGGGCAACCATTTATTAATTAGTTCTGAAACACAGAAAAAATACTGTGAATATCTGAGAAGGCTCATATGTCCTATAGTCCATTTGGAGACAGTGGTGAAGGTCAAAATGCTCCAGACAGAAGTGAGGAGCATGAGCATCAAAGAAGTGAAAATAATGGCCTGCAAATAAAAATGAAATGAAGTTTTACTGTAGAGAATACCAAGGAAAAGCCTGGAAATAGTTTTTAAAAACCTCAAAGATCACTATTGAGAACAGAGAAATACTGTGTTTTCCTGGTCCACTGCAGACAGGACAAGCAAAACTAAACAGTATTATAGAAAGAGACACTTAGGGAAGGTAGTAGAACAAACTCCAAATTATGGCAGTATCCCTCAGTTTACGATTTTAAGAACAGGTTAGATGCAAATAATGGTTGGTATAGGTAGAGTTGATTCAGTATTGGAGCTGTGACATGGAACTAAGCAGTGTCTTGAGTAGAAAGGTGATGGCTTTGTACTCACAAGATGTACCAGGTTTCCAGTTCAGACTTCATGAGACTCTTTGAAATAATAATAATAAAAAAAGGGTGTGGGAATTCCCTTTTTTCCTAGGGCCTTTCTGCTTTCAGAATTTCTTACTCCATGTTTCATGGCCTTGTTCTTCCAATACAAAGAAAATGGAAAAAAAAATATGGTTCAAAAGATGACTTGAAATCTGCTGTCCTTTTTCTTTGTGGAGAAAAATCCTTTCTTTATGCAAGGGATTTATCCTTCAAAAATTAAAGTATTTTTTTAAAGATCTGAAGCACAGTCAGATCAAGGTGCAGTGGCAGTGCAATATTACCTGAAATCTTGTGATCAAGACCCTATTCTGTCACAGCCTTCCTGTTTGGATTTAAAGAATTGTTTTCTCCTCTCTGTGTTGTGACCACCAGCCCTGCAGGGGAGAGAGAGCTCTGCCCTGTTTCATGGGGCTGTTTGTGAGAACAATGCATTACAAACCAGAGATGCAGTTCTGTTGGCAAACAGCAGATAAACCCTTTGAAATCTGGTTAAAACTGAAGGGGCAGTAACACTGATTCTAGCAGATTTGTTTACACAGTGATTTCAGACAGCTTCTAAGCCCAGCTTGGGAGCCAGGGAAAACTCACAGGGTAGACAAGACTTCATTGTCCTTTCTTTCCTAAAAATAACTCAGATTCTCTTGCTTCCCTGAAGGCATTTTGCCTTTATAGCCATAAAAACTGTGCTTTTGCTGAATCATTTCCCAGCCTTCTTCTTTGCCACCTTTTAGTTTTAGGATTTTTAGTTTGGTTTAGGATGCCCCAAGTTGCCAAAGCTAAGAGCTCAAAAACCATGAGTCAGAACTCAGCACCCCACTGGTCTGGCCTATAACCAAGTATATATATATATCCTCTGTACCCACGTTTTTTTTTTAATCTGTGCTTTGGACTCCCCCTAACAATGGTAAGAGTCCTACTTCCTGTTTCAGTTTTTCCCAGGGTGTCTCCTAGGGAGGCTAAAGGAGTCCTTGATTCTTTGAAAGCTCCCAGACAGGTTTCTTCAGAATTGCTGTTCCCTCCATGCTCATCTTTCACCCAGCCCAGCTGCTTCATCACTCTACTCCTTTGATTGTGGTTACTGCTCAACCATCCTTGCGGTAGGTGTAAAATATATGAGGATGTAACACACTTCAAAGGAGGCTCTTTGCATAGTTGTATTGGCAGCTAGTGAGCTCTAGAAGTTGTTGTAAAGTCCTGAAGAGCTGTATTTGTTTAGAGTGACATACTTTGGCAAATAACTAAAAACAAACCCAATGAGCAAGCCAAGAAACTCACCCTGACTGTACAGAAACACTTGGAACTTCTAAAAGAATAAACCAAATACTTCTCCATTCTTCCAAACTGGTAATACCAAGTTATTGTTTATGTCTATACTAATAAGCTATAGAATGTTAAGGAACTTTTCCCAGTGCAAGAATTCTGTCATCCATATAGTTAATTTGTTTTGTCCCTAGCCAATGCCAATTAGCATCCTTACAGCAAATGCCTGGGTCTTTTTTGAGGTTTGCACAGGAAGGACTGTTCTGAATATGCTCATAGAGATATGCTGTTTCAGGTTGTCATGACCTAAAAGTAGTAGAACTCAGCTGCAGGGTTGTAGGCTGCACTGTGCCAGTTGGCCTCAGGACCACCAGAAAGACTTTGACCGATTTTACTTATGGATTCAGATATATATGTATTGAGAGTCAGGTTCATACCAAAGAATGTGAATTCAGAACATGGAAGTCTTCTGTCTTGGCTCAGGCTCCAACTTCTGTTTTGTTTTACAAACATAGATATGACCCATGAAACCACTGGAGGACTTCCAAGGGGGAAGCTAGATCCAGTATTCATAAACTCAGCATACCTTAGAGGTTCCCAATCCCTTAGTATATGTAGAAGGTTTTAATTTATTGCTGTCAGAGCTTTGTTCTTCCCAATTAATCATTGATATTAGGCAACATGGTGATAAATGTTTTACAAATATCAGTGACATTATATATGTCAGACACTAAATTCTTTATCTTGGAAACAGATATTCTGAAGTCCATTACACAATAGAGATGGAAGAAGGAGGGTTTTTTTTGTATTATTTTGCATAACCTTGACATTCAAAGGGAAATGTAAAGTGACAATACTCTAACAGAGTTGAATAGGCTCTGAATAAATCCCTTCAGATCATTTAGGGGGACACTGCTTATTAAAGCAGCATTAAAGGAAGTTGTCAACTGAATCGGGAAAGCTTTGAAGTTACCCTTTGCATGTATGCTTTGTGAAAGTCTGACTCAAGGATAAAATGCTAAAAAAATAAAAATTATGAAATTGAGTGTCACTTGTCAGAAAATTAAGCCTCAAGTGGAGATTGGCACCAAAGTGGTTTAAAGCTGCTATAAATTGCAGTCTATCTGCAGTAGTGTCTATTTACCTCTCCTATCTGCTTTTCATTATTTTTAATTTGTATTTTCAGAGCTAGGGGGCTTTTGATTGTTGTCATTTTTTTTAGAGCTTTTAGGGTCTATTTGCTCTTTCAGTAGGATTTTGTAAAAGGCATTTGACATTTCTTATCTCAGAAAACATATATAGGTTTCTCATATGTGGGATTCCATGCCAAGGCACATTCTGGAGAGTTGCTAATGGGAAAAAAGACAAGTAAGAGAGATCAGAGAAAAGGACCAGCAAAGAACAATTGTGTCATGAAGTACTTTTGAGTCTCCCATGTGATCTGCCAGCATCATGGGAATGCCTTGAACACCTCAGAACCTGTCAAATGACACAACATGCTCAAGTGCAGTGAAGAGAGTCCTTTGTGATGATTCCTGTTGTCACCCCAGCCCATACTGAAGCACCCACCTAACAGATATAGAAGCTGCTCAAGGTTTTTTAGACCCTTCTTAGTTGTTTCCTTGTCAGACTGATCATTTGGGTAGTGTGAGTTCCTGTCTGCAGGCTTTGAGGTGTGTGGGATATCAGCCCATCTCCCACCTTGCACTCCTGTCTGATTTAAGAACAATATGGCTATGAGTTCATGCATGATCTAGATCAGATGCAAACTTCTAAGTGATCAGAGAGCACACAGACTTTTTTTTGATGACTGTAAAATCATGGCTCGGGTTAACTTGGTTGCTTTTGTCCCACACAGACTGAGAAGATTCCACTGGCAGACTGCAAAGGTTGCCATGATAGCCAGTGGGTGAAATGAGCAATTATAAACAGTACATACATACAGCCCCAGACATGGTTAACTCTCCATAGCCACATAAAACTAATGTGGAGCTAGAAGAATTACTCTTCTTCAGCTGACTACAGAGAACCTAAAGGTTTTAGAATGAATGTTGAAGATTCATGGACTGAACTGGCATAACTCAGCTGAACTATAATGAGGGTGCTTGTGGAGAATCATGCATGTCTTCCGTTGCTGCTTTAACAACCGATTGCTATGGCTATTTCTTTACCCACCAGGGCACTACCTATTCATAACACTTACCAGATCACATCCTAGAGATGTCACCGGTCATTGAGGACAGTGAAGCCTTCTTCAACAGAACAATGTAATGTTCTGTGGGTAGGGTAATAATTGTTGGCTCCCTGCAGTGATGTAAAGAGCGGTTTGAGGGCTGGGCTATCCATTTACTAAAATGAAGGAACTGCATCAGGATTGTTAAAAATGAATTTCATTTTAAAATTTTAAGGGAGAAAGAAAGCCACTGATTGAGTCACCAATATCTTCCAGGGTCTCTGGATTCCTGGTGCTGGGTATACTCTCACATCACAAGAGCAGGAGTTCTGTAACTAAGTGCAGACATATGAGTTGCCAATTTCCACAGCTGGTGAAGGCAGACCAGGTTTGTTTTACAGCCTGCTAAAAGAAATAAATGCTCCTAAGGCGCTGCTCTTTTCATGCTAAGGTAGACACTAGATCAAATGAATTGCTCCCTAAAAGACTGTCTTTCTACTGAGTACAAAAGGAGTCCAGGGTACTAGACCAGAGGAGTGTGACTGCAGTGTAGATATCTAAAGGCATCTGAGGTTTCTCTCTCCCTGTGACTTCCTACTGCAGAGCAGAGAAGGGTGGCAAGCTCTGGCCCTCACAGTCACAATTGATGATGAGTAATGTTGCAGATCCTGAAGATGCTCATCTTAGCATTACACACTTTGATATCAACAGTACAGGGAATCCTGAAATTGTAGTCCCTGAGACAACCTGGAAAGATGTGAGGAAGAGCCAGAAAACATAATATGGTTTCTTAAACCTGAGGGGTTGATGATAAAACTCCCATTACTAAAGGGTGGTGATGTGAAAAGGAAAGGTAAATTCTACCATCAAGTTGCCAGATTTTCAGTTCCTACGTACTGATAGCATGGCGATTCAATGAAGCTTGCTGTTGAGAACTTGCCTGCCTCTAGAACACTGACCGCCTGTTTAGAGAGCATGGGACCTTCCCTGGCCTAGAAAGGATTCCACAAGAAAATCTGTGGACTTACAGACCTTCTTGTGCTCTTCTGTGGCTCTGGTTGTACTGAAAAGAAAGCAAAATCAAAGAACCTAAAATTTGTGAGTACTTCATAAACTTTAAACACCACAAAAGCAATAGCAATATTTGCCACGGGGAATGACTTTCAACTCAAGTCTTTGAAGGATGTTATAGATTGGATAATTTTGCAAAGAAAACAAGCATTGCTTTTTAATTTGAGTGAATCATCAGGCTTTTACATCCAAACTTTAAGTATTAATTGGCTCAGCTGTGTTATTTAATGTCACCATTCTGCAACCTTAACAAAATGAAAACAGCCATGAATATCATCAATCTCTGGGCACAGATAAATTTCCACATCCTTTGTTCCACATTAAGAAGCCTTTCCCAGGCCAGAACAAAAAAAAACCCTTTCACATGAAAGTCTAGCCATTCATCAGAAAATCAGCTTGATAAAAATGGTGAAGTTCAAAATTCTGTCCCCCTCTCTGGTTTCTCTCAATGGCTTCCAGATTGCATCCATTTGATTTACAAAATGAAAGACGTGCTCCCTCCACCCCTAATTACCAGGGACACAAATTCAGTTTTAGATGAAAACCTTTTGTATGTGCCTCTTAAGTCCTCCCCAGAAGTTCTGCCACTGGAATTTGGCCAACCATTTTGTTGATGATGCATGAGCTGGAACCAAAGGGAGATGATTTTTCCATTAAAGGCTTTGGCTCTGCAGAACCAACAGGAGTAAAATATTAGTTTTGCTTGCTAAAGAATCCACTATGACTCAAAGACACAATGAAACAAATCTTTGGCGAAAGGGGCTTATGTTCCTAGAGAATCACTTTCCTAACTATAACCATACCCGTTCTCAAAGCTGTATACAAAAATCTTATGTATCTTATTACTGACAGTCAAGAGTCCAAAGGTTCAGACCTTCAAAAGACCTTGAAGGGCTTCGAGCAAGCAACAGAGTACTCTGTCAGTAAGATTAGTTTTGTTCTTTTGCTCTACAAAAAATATTGCTCTTGACTAATATACAGATTAAAAAAAAAAATCAAACCACCCAGATTTGGAGCATCTAATTTTTGTAAGTCCTTGACTCCGTTAAGACAGTGAAAGGACAGAAGACTGTTAATCATTGGAAGACGAAATACATTCTTACTGCGTTATCCAGTGTGGTTAAAGCCATGGCCTAATGAAGACTTAGGTGAGGCTGGAGGTTTAGGGGTCTGAAGGACACCCAGAGGGGAGGAATACTTTGATAGCTACTGTCTATGACCTTATGTAAAAAGGCTGCTGTATTGAGTAGTGCTTAACAGGGAGACTATCTCCACCTTCCTGCTCCTCCTTTGGTGTATTTCTGCCAGGGATAAAAAGGAATTAAAACATTAAGGTTCTGCCTGTAGTTACACACCAAGGAGGACTTTCATATTGCCTGAACATGGACACCTTGTCCCTCGAGTGTTCAAGACCAGGTTTGATACAGCTTTGAGCATCCTGGTGTAGTGGAAGGTATCCCAGCCTGTGGCAGGGGGTTGGAACTAGATAATCTCTTGAGATCCCTTCCAACCCAAGCCATTCTATGATTCTATGAATCTTTGACCAGGAGTGGAGAATGTGATACAAGAGGCCCTTTCCTGACCTGGAGAAAGCAGCTTGCCCCTTACTCTTCCTCCAGTGCTCATAAAAACTCAGTCCCATCACATATCCATTGGATAATTAGAAAAAGATGAAAAAGACGTCTCTACGTGATTATCATTCAAGGTCCTTTCTGGCAAGCTTGGCTGAAACATAATTTCCTTTCCCAGTGCTTTCATGGGTAATGGTCTCACCCAAATCCTGTACTCAAAACCTGTTTCGTCAACCATTGCATCTCTGGTTGCATCTGTTCACTGTCAAAGCATGCTGTTCCAGAAGGATCAGAGTGTGGCAGTGCACAGATTGGTGTTTAGCCACTTAGTATTTCTAAGTGCAGTTATGAGGTGCTATTGTTAGAGTCACATTCCGATATTAAGAATTACAGTGTCCAAACGTATGACAAGAAATTATCTGAGACATCAATTCTTTCAAATGTGACTACCATGAGAAATGTGCCCCCAGTTCTGATACCACCTCCTTATTTTTCACTTAAAAAAGGCAAATTGAAACTGATAAAATTATGTTTTGAAACCATTTAAAAAAGTTTCATCGTCCAGCAATATTTGGCTGAAAAGCAGCAATGGCACTTACTTACTCAGTAAATTTTTCAGAGCTAACACAAATGATTTGCTTTTGTCTCTGTGCATGTGTGTGTGTGCATGTTTGGCATTTGAGCCTACTCCAGACTCATTCATCATGCAGTAGCTTCACATAGCAAAAATAAGAATGTGTCCCACAGCAACATCTAGTGACCTCCTATAGAATCTGGGCCCCATGATGTTGTGGTGCATAAACATTTACCAACAACTGGTTACTGCCCTGAACAGCTACAAATCTAAATAACAAATAAATAGGCAGAAAGAAAATATAATCTCTTTCAAGTGCCAATCTGTAGGGATTGGGTCTGTGTTCAGAGGTTAATGCTGGACAGGGGAGAGGAATCCCACTGCTGCTCTCCACCCTGATGGCCACACTGTTGGCTAGGTTGATAGTGCTCAAAAGTTATTGAAAAAGCTGAATTTAAGATAAGCATTTGACTGTATTAATATGTAATGTGTTCAGCCACAGCAGAATTCAGACTTTTCCCCCAAATGGAGGTTTTCCTCTTGAAAAGCTGTGACTCTGGACCTGAAGCAGTCTTGATGGTTTACAAAGTGGATGTGTGACAAGGCTGGTGTTAAGAGTGGATGTTCATTTGGGTTTCAGTGTTAGTATAAACAAGAAACATTTTGGTATGAACACCTGGGAAATCAGGGTAAAGTATGTGCATGTGTGTTTATTTTCAGTAGAGATGGTGACCCAGAGGCAGGTGTACAACTTGGGAACTACTCTCTTCATTCAATGCCTCTTGGGCTTGAAGTCTCTTTTCAGAGCCCCAGCTGAACTGGAAAGCTGTTAATTATTCCTCTTTGTTTCATGCTTGCAGACTTGTTGCCATCATCAACATCATCATCATTCTCAGACATTAGCTTTGTTATTAATGTAGTGCATTTTAGTAAATTCCATAGTCTTTAATGCATCTGCATCAGTGCCAGCTAACCCCATGACCACCTACTCCCAGCAGCTTCAGAGTCAAGGAGTAGGAAGTTCACTGAACTTACATTAATGACTGTTTTTCCAAATTAATTCACCTTTTGGATATATGAACCCTGACAGCACTGTTAATACAGGAGTGTGAACTGAATTATGCTGTGTGTAATGCTAGTTACTTCATTTATATTGCTCATGAAGGCTTTTTTGTTTCTCTTATTAAATTAGAAAATTTTAGAGTGAAGAATTTTTTAAAGTTTTTATTTCTAAATAGAATGGGGCACAGTGGTTAAGTGATCTTGGAATTTGTATCAAGTGCTCTAAAAAACAGCTCAGTGTTCAAGGAGTTAGTAAATATTAGTAATAACTATAAAAACATTCAGCTTTAGAGAAGACTACAGAAATATCTTTATGTTAGGAGACAAAAACATCACATAGCTATATAGCACACCCACATTTTGGATGTTTCTGGCAATTTTGGTTCTCCTCCCCTCCATCCAGGAACAAACACACTGGGATCAGAAGAAGCTCAGAGAATGGTGACAGAGACAATCAAATGGCCACATCAGAAAAGAGGGCCCCTACTCTTTGGCTTGTTAAGTAATAAAATATGTCAGTAAATTCCTGAAGGGTGATGAGGTGGAAGAAAATGAACAGGAATCTCTACAAATTAAATGGAGCACCCAATTAATTTTTTGAGCAATCCAGTTCAAAAACAAATGAGCAGAAGCCTTTTTCTGCCAAGCTCGTATCCTGTAACTGATTGTTGTCACAGAAGTCTGTGAGTCCAAATATATAGATAGGCTTGTAAAATGAAGACAAAACTGTAGAGGATCCATCTCATGGGATTATTAAATTTAAGGGTCTGGATTCAGCTTCCCACTCAGGAAGTTTCTGAGCTCTGTAGTTTCAGATCCTGGGAGATTATTCCAGATGCAGGATCACTCTTTATATTCCATGTTTACTCCACTCTTTCCCTATGCATTCATCAGGCTAAAATTTTTGGCTTGGCTGAGTATAACCACCAATAGAAAATGTAGAAACAGACTTGTTCTCATAACCTACAGTTCTATTTTTACTGTCTTCAAGGCACTAACAATAAAGTACTCGTTCATCTGCCAGCCAAAACATGATAGACCATATTGTTTTGGTCTGAACCTGTGATGTTCACATCTTCCTACTTTAGTTCCTCCTATTCCTCTCCAGCTGCCACTGTGAGAAGTATTTTCCTCACAGTATGATTTCAATTCCTCTTCCATTTTCCATTGTAATGATATCTAAGGCAAAAAAAGAGAACTCTTTCAAAGCACAGACATCAGCGCACAAGGCTGATGAGGTCTCTTTGGGGTCTAAACTCACAATGCAGTGAACTCATCTGGATACTAAGCACCAAGAATTGTTATGCATCTTTTCTGTGAGATAAATTAAGATTGAAAGGATAAATCCCTGAAAAAGCCCATATGAACTTTCTTAAATTTATTCCATTTTGGATATAAATTTAAACGTGAAAAATACTTATTACACCCTTCAGCTTGATTTAGATTTTTTGTGCTAGTCCAACATGTATTTGTGTATTCCAGCGTTTTGCACAACATTTTCCAAAACACTTGAATGGTAGCTCTCCAATCATGTCAAAGTCCCATGAAGAGGCTGCTAGTCAGACTGCAAGAGGTATAATAAAATTGATTCATTGGTTCATTCTCCTTGGAGATCTGTCCATTGTGTGCTATAGCCCAAGAGATACAGAATGTTCCATGAGGAAGCATAACCTTCTTTTCTGATGGAATAGGGCACTTTGATTCTCCTTAAACTGCTGCACTTACAGAACTTCTCCATAGACAATACCCATGAAGAGGCTGACCTAGCATACTGCTAGTCCAACTCATTACTCTGAAGCTGCATGTTCAGTTTTGGGAAATGGAAAATGAGCACTGAGAGGTTGCATAGAAGAAATCATGCTTTAAGCAGACCTTTTTTTTTTTTCATTGTCTTCTTATTTGCTGTGAGACCTTCCTCTGTATCTTATCATTTGTTGTTTAAATCCAAGCATAGCAATAAGAGCTTCTCTGCAGCTGTCCAATTTCCTGGGGGTAGTTGTAGCACACTCTTCAGAATTTGGAAGCCTGGAGGTCAGGCTTCAAAAAGGAGGAATTATCTTGGAAAAAAGAAAAAAAAAGGAAGAAAATACACCCATTACCAATCCACTGAGAGCTGGAAATCTCTCTTGCTTGCCTGTCAGCTGCTTCAACTGTTCAAATGTCTTTATGAGCCAAGACAATGTTTGGCAAGTCCACTTTAATTTCAGGAGATTTAAAAAATCATCTTTTATTTTGCCTGTTCATTTCTTTTCATCCTTAAATCCTCAGTGAAATGAGAATGCTAACGCTTTGTGAAGCCCTTTTGAGCTGAATTCTGCTATGTTTTGACAAGACTCATGTCTGACACTACATAAGATGTTCATCTTGACTAATAGTAGTGATCAAAGTGCCAGAACTCTAACTCTGTGCAAGTCATTTGAGGCTACTTCTAGAATAGCATGAAGAAAGCTGATTCTTCCTGTGATCAGCTGTATGTCTAAAAAAAGTAAGATAAATCACTCATTTCCAAATGGGGAAATACTAATTTAGTGTTTGTGGAATGTTGACCTTATACATGCTCTTATAACCCAGTGATGGAGGGGATCTGGGCTTTTATCAAACCTTTGTTCTTCACATTGAAGCATTGCTTCTAATGTACACAGTTTACTCACGAAAATGTATAGCATAGTCCTTCAAGCAGAATTGTACTGTTAACTGGGATTATGTCTGAGGCTGTGTGTGTGAATGACAGAGATGTTTCAGGCTGATTCTTCCACTCAGGAAAGACATTGTGTAAGTGGCTTATATGGGTATATCGAGACAGAGCTGACAAAGGTGACAAACATGGCAAAGCCTGCTACAAGCAGTTGTCTAACCAGCACTGATTGCAAAAAGTGAGCCAAGCCACTGGCCATTGTTCCAGGTCTGCTTCTGAGTGCAAGCTTAAACTCTTCAGGAACTCTGAGTCCTGGAGAATGAGAAACTTTCTAAACACCTACTGCTATCTTGCTCTCATTCGTTTTGTTGTCTGCATTGCACCAAATCTCCTGTGCCTAATGTCATCTCTGTTTAGCTCCAAGAACACAACCAGAGAGAGGAACTGCCTTCTCAGAAGTGCTTATAGTCTTGATTATTTCCCAGGACACATCAAAATCCTGTCTGCTTGGTCTACAGAAAATAGGTTTTGTAAGTAAGGGCTGATATATTTTATTAGACCATCTGATGTAGCTGGAAATAAAAAAGGAGTTTCCAGTGACTCAACCCCTTCTTCAGGACTGAAATAAAAGCAGCCAACTTTATAGTTAAGTAAAAGTTGCCTTGTTTATATTTAAACCATCATGGCTACAAGATAGTATTAAATATATATCCTGATCCAAAGTCTGTAAGGGGCAAGGGAAAGAGTACCATTTGCTTTAGTAGCTTTTAAGTTATCATAAGAATGCTCTATGCTGAGATACCAAAATGTGGCCGGGATTGAAAAATATTTGTTCTAAGGAAACTAGTGAGATATATTGGCATTTATTTAACAGATGTTCAGAGTTTTCTATGAGGTCCTTAGATGAAAAAGTATAAAAAAGCTTAAACCTGTTTTATTAATGACCACTTTAACTCACTTCTGATAGTCATCTGTTGCCTGTTCAATAAAAACAACACTAGCACCTAAAAGGTTTCAAAAAGGCAATGCATGTGATTGCTGTTTTGAAGGCATTGAATGGGGTCAATAGCAGTTAAATCTTGGGGAGGTTATTCTGCCAGGCAAGACTTAGAGTTTAAGCTTTTGATTTTGATTTGCATGGGAAACAAGATATTATAAGTGAAATGTCTAACTTTTTGTCTGAATACATCTCTTACCTTTGTTTCACAGAATAATTCTTTGCAATGAAAAGTGGACAGAGAGCCAGAAAATGTGAAAAATGGCCACACAGCATATCTATTGGTGTCACCATGATACCGGGACACACTTTTGGCCCTGGAAAGATAAAAGCAGGTACAGACATGAAAAAATGGTCCTCACATAAATAATCAGAGGTAGCGAATTTCAGGCTTTTGTGGAAGTAGGCAAGCCCAACAACCACTTTAACCATCTAAATGTTCACAGGTATATCCTGTTCACAGTGAGTGTTTATGCACCTCATGTTCTGCTCTGTGCATGCTCATCAGCTCTGCAGTCTTGGCTGAATTAACACAGCTAAATGACTATTTCTTATTAAGGTCACTTGAGATCCAAAAACTAAAGGAGTTCGCACTCACTTTCATCTCAAAGACCCTATTCACTCTGGGAAAGCTCAGAGGGAATGGAGATCAGATCAAAACACAGGCTAAAGAGGAGGACTGTCCTCTTGTTCTTTAACATCTTTCAGGTAAAAGCACCTCCCAGTGTGGGGAACCCTGTAATCTATGCCTTGCGAAATCCCACCTCTTCACTAGCAGGAGAGAAAACATTCTGATCAAGGGGAACCTTTGTCCTTGCTGTTGAATTTTCTGTTGCAAACAGCAATGGATCAGTGAGAGAGAGAAATTAAGAAGCAATTGTAGTTCAACAAAGGTTGATGGGTGATCCCTGCTGGGATATTTTCAGATTTTTTTTGCTCTAACCATTGCCTAATGAAAACCAGAGTCATAGTTCAAGAGCAATTTGTGCTTCTGTCTTTGTAAGTTATGAGCTGAATACCCACCACAAAACATACTCCAACAACAATTAGGCATAATTATCAGTGTAAGCATACCAGCAGTGCTAATAAAATAGAGTTTAACATGCAAAATACCATAAAAAATGCTCCAGGAGCAGCCTCAATTTTATGAATTCATTGGAGACATTTCAGATATGTAGAGAACAAGAGGTGTTTGGAATAGAATCATAGAATAGTTTGGGTTAGAAAGGAACTTAAGATCACCAAGTTCCAAACCCCCTGCCATGGGCAGGGACACCTCCCACTAAACCAGGCCACCCAAAGCTCTGTACAACCTGGCCTTGAACACTACCAGGGATGGAGCATTCACAGCTTCCCTGGGCAACCCATTCCAGTGCCTCACCACCCTTACAGT
>JAOEHX010016903.1:0-13438 GCA_025448015.1 Bolborhynchus lineola | reverse complement strand
GAAGTGAAAGCCGACAACCCTTCTGCCTCTTTATGAAAGTATTTGTAGTTTTGGTTTGAGGAATGTGACATATTATAGACCAAAGAGGAAAGCAAATCTTATTTAGAACAATTAAGCAAATAAAAGAAGGAATGAAAAAAAGGGGGGAGGTGGGGGGGAAGATGAGGCCTCTAACAAATATTTGGGGGTTCCCAGAGAGACATTTCCTGACTTCTTTACGACTATCTGAATCTCACAAAGAGTAAGGATGGGAGTCATGGCTCTAAAAGTAAAGTTGTACAGGAAATATGACATCCAAGGACACGTGGCAGGTACAGGCAAAATGCCAGCGATGACACAGAACAGTCACCCTGACCACACCAGCACTCTTGTTGAAGAGAAGATACCAGACAATGGAATATCCACTTCCATGATAAAGTCTGAAAGACAAAGGTGTGTCAGGGTGAGTAAGTGCCAGCTCAGATCTGCCTCCAGACCCACTGTCTGAAACTCATGCAAGGACAATCTTGACTGTCTTTAAACAACAGCACTGTAAATTACATTAAACTTTCTTTCCTTTTCTGTGTTGTGCAACATGCAGATGCTGGGTAATTGCCACTGGTCCTTGTTTTTTGATAGCACTTGAAATTGAGAACTGAACTAATAACTCTAGTTGAGTGGTCATTCCAATAGGCAAAAAGCCTATTTAAAGGCTAAAATATGTCTGCTATGTATCTTAAAAAGTGAATGTGTACATATTTGTTTCAAGTATTACTTGATGACTAAAGAACTTGTGATACCACCAAAATATTAGTTTCTATGTTAGAGATAGATACATAATATTTTGCTGTTAAAAAGCTAAACATATCTTAATATGAAAAGAGTCCATAGTTGAGGATTTTCATTATGCAAAGGGTGACACAAGCAATCATAGCAGTCCAGTAAGGGTAGATACTTGTTTCTGCTCAGAGCTGTAACACAAGATAACTCAAAGGGACATACCTAGATATACAGTCCAAACCCCCATTATCACAGGAAACAGACACCTATCAATAAAATAACACTAAATAAAAATTAGGAATTAGACAAATTCATAGGTAACAGATCTATAAAGAGATTTTTTTAAAGGCATAAAGATACAGCACCTAACATCATGAGCCTGACAATTTTGAATGCTAAAGGAAAACAAAGGGAACTGACTGTAGAAAGTGGACAAGCTCATGCACACTCCTTAACTAAAATTTTTGCCACTGGGCTTTAGTCCTTGTTATTTTAAAGGGAGAATTAAAATCTAGTCCTTCCTTACCATAAGGTCTGAAGTTGAATTTCTGACATTTCTGCATACACTTTAATGTGGTTGAAGAGAGAATACTGAACATGAGATACCATTGGCTTGATCCAGTAGGGCGCCTTCTTTTCTTATCACTAATTAATGGGTCTTTCATTCCTCTACCACTACTGCAAGATTTAAAATACATCCTTGCTCCCCAAAATACAAAACATTCCGGTTTCCAGTCTAGACCATTCAGTAACCAACTTCTGTACAACTCTTCTTTTGCCTGTCGTGTTTATTAGCTAGTTTTTCTTCCCTGATATTTTTTTCTCTTCATTCGGAGGACAAATACATACCCTCTCAGCTGTTTTCTCTTTGGCTAGATAAACATAATTTTTTACTTTCTTTCTCTTACAACTAAAGTTATCTGGGGCACATGTTACCTCTCTATGCTACTTTTCACACACAGTGTACTTCCTAAACATGGAAGACCATGGTTAGATGTGGTATTCTGGACATGACCTACCTTAGGACTTTGCGCGTTAGAATCTCTCTCTGGAAATGCTTTTTTCTTCACAATTTCATTTACCTCCCTGCAATTGGCAGAAATTCCTCTATTCAACCCCGTGATCTTGTGATGAGGTTATCTCATGATCAGTGACAAAATAGCCTATTCACCCTTATGTCAAGACTAACTGATCATATTCTGCAATGCAAAATAAATCCTTGATGTTGATACATAAGGACATGACCCTGAATTTTGTATAGTTTTGTGGGGGTTTTTTCCATTGGTATTACCCAAGCCCTCATGGACGTTTTTTTTATTGTGGTATTACAGTACAATCCATCTCTGTACTGACAACCTCTTCCAGCTTTGTGACATCAGTATATATTACTAGATTCCTACTTCTTGTGCCAAAGTCAGGAATGGAAATATTAATAATAATTCTCCATGCAATATCAATTAAAATATTTTCATGAAGTCGAGGAAAATCAGACCTGCCAGAGTTCCCTGAGAAAATTTACTGATTTTCTCTTGATGAGAAAAAAATCTATGCTCTTTTCAATGAAATGTCTAAATAATGATATCATGTTAGTCTAACAAAATCTAAATTAGATACTAGAGGAGTATCTATGGAAGCCAGCACAAGGATCATAATTCTGTATTTCAAATCTGTCTGATATCCTATTAAAATCTGAAAA
Source organism: Bolborhynchus lineola (assembly GCA_025448015.1). Lineage (NCBI taxonomy): Eukaryota > Metazoa > Chordata > Aves > Psittaciformes > Psittacidae > Bolborhynchus > Bolborhynchus lineola. Next base: position 10,983 of record JAOEHX010016903.1, on the reverse strand, counting down.
AATCCCAATGATCTCCTGTAATATTAAAAAATAATTAATAATCCAACAGAGAAATAAATCTTAGATACTATTTTTCAGGCTTTTTAAAATCCATGAAACTCTTCAAGAAATAAGTATCACAAGTGCGTTAGTATTGTGTTGGACTGCCAGTTTCTGAGTCCTTGAAAGGCACATTGGTTGATACTTCAGGATTTTCTCAAAGATAAAAAGGCAGTGACAGCCTTTTGGTTTTTTTTTTTTTTTTTTCTGGTAGAACTCAGTTGCTCACCTATTCACATGCCTTCTGGAAAAAGGTCTCAAAATTAAAAACAAATATTGTTAAATTTTATAGAGGTGTGCGAGTCTCAGATGCAGTTAGGCATATGCAGAACTTTTGAATGGCTAGGGAAAAAGGCCATTTTACAAATAACTAAATAACATGCTGAGAGTTGACATCATATTGAATTTTCACAGGAAAAGTAATTTCACAAAGTGATTTTTGCTCAGAGATTTTATGTAAGTGGTCAGTACTACTGTAATTGTACTGCAATAAAAGTATATCCGCTGAGATTATGATGGATGCAAGAATTACACATATTGTGTATTTATCTAATTCTGTCCTAGTTCAACCTCCTGGCATGAAATCAGTGTTCCATATGTCAATTCAAGACTGAAGCATAAGATGATGGATACTGATTCAAAATGGAATTAATACATGGATGCGTGTAAAGACTGAAATACCCTAAGGCAACACTGATATACTGTAGGATGGAGCTCAATGGATTGGAAAGGACTCTAATATGTGCGACAGTTTGAGATGGGAGGTTTGTGCTTTGAGTAGACCTTGGGAAGCACCTTGAGGGTTAAACAACAGTCCTGGCAAAGACCTTTCCTTGGTGAGACAAGCACAACTCCTTATTCTGGTTGAAGAAGTCATTGCAGGTGTCCTGCCCTTTGGCAATGTGCAGATTAAGCGACTGGTGCTGGGCCCTTAATGTCAAGCTACACCAATGATTATTCAGATACAACAGCTATTGTTGAATGCCACTGTCTGATAAAGCAAGACTTTGTGAAGCCAGATGGTTACACCTGAGCTTAGCATTTGCAGGAGCTGTTTACTTGTGTCTGATATTCATAGTACATTTCAAAAATGTAGGCAGTAGCTCATAAAAAATCATCTTTATTCTCTGTGCAGAAATATTGTTGTCAGTTCCAGAGTGCTCAGACTACTGCCCTTTTTTGAACACTTTCTGTAAGTGAACACTTTCTGTAACACATTTTCATCAGTAAGAAGTCTTTCAACCTGAAACTATATCCAGTGTCCACACTCATTAACCTTCCAAGCATGCCACATGGCTCATCTTTTCATGCCACAATTCATGAAGGCAGGGAATTGGTGCTACCTTAATTATCTGCACACATGCACCATTGTGTGTCCGTGTCTTTAAGCACTCAGATAAGAAGTTTTTATTCTCCTTCAAACACAGAGGCACCTTAGAATACCTAACTTTTTATTGGTTCACTTCCCACACTGCTTTCATGACACTCTGATCAGTTATTCTTTGTCCTGTGTTCGCATTTAAGCATGTCCGTTTCCAAATTATGGGTCAACCTCCCTAAAAGAAATGTGGTTGTTTCAACAGTTGCTGCCTAAACCACTAAAAAATAATACCATGAATATCAGCCAAAAGCTAGACAGCAATTCCACAATGCTTTGGGCCCAGCAACCACACAGAGGAGTAAAAGACAGAAACCCCCAAAGCTCATACTTCAGAGGACATTCCCACCATGTAGCAATAATGAGTCACAGTGAAGCAAAAGCCATCTGTTCATCTGGACACAGATACTGCTTGTCAGTTAGCAAAAAACATTTCCACTGAGAATCCTACTGCAGTGTTAATCTCCCTACATAGCCAAACTTTGGTTTTCAGATCTCCTGCTCTGTAAATCAGGAACACTGCAGCTTCCTTTTACCTTGCTTTATCTGCTTTATCTTTTTTGAAAACAGGCTGGTCAGGAAAGGGACCGTGTGTGTGGCTGTGTCGATATTTACAGCTTGGCTACAACCATGAGGTCTCCAAGTCAACTATAAGTCTAGCACTTCTCATCAAAACCCAAGTACTCAAACACAGTGACACAGAGCATTCTCCAACCTCAGCCAGCAGCAGTGCTGTGCTCGTGAATTCCTTCTGCAGCACTGCCTTCCTGCTCCTCCTTTCCATTCCCATTGCTATATGACTTGGCCAAGTTGGGACCCTTCTTAATCCTGGGGAACTGCCATGTTACATCCTTCTCCCTACAGACATTCCTGACATTAGCTATTGATGAAACTAGGCAAAGTGCAGTCATAATTAATATGTTGTGTCTTGAAATAGTGAGCAGCAGAAACACACTCTGTAAAGGGAACAATCAGCCCTAATTAAAGTCATGCTTAACTAATCTTTTTGAGATGAGGACTGTCATTTAGCATATGTTCTTGCCACATATAGCCCAATGGGATTTAGCACTGCTGTTGCATTTAGGTGTTATCACAACATAAACAATGATAATAATAACTACAGAAGTAAAAATCTCTTTTTTTTCCTACTATGACTGCTTCAGTAGGCACCATATTTCAATTCACTTCACTATTGCGCAGTTTGGGTTACCACCATGTAAATGTCTAGCAGCTCACATGTGCTGAATGTGAGGGTGGATGGCTAATTCTTTTCATGTGTGTAATGTTTTGGATCAAATTATTTCCACATTAATTTTGATGGATTAGGTTTCAGGTGGACAAGACCCAAAAAAATCAGATGAACTCTTAAGGATCCGGCTGCACTGAAGACATTCTTAACAATGACATTTAGAAACAACGAGAAAGAACTTATTTTTATTAAAATTAAATTTATAACATGTAAGCATAATTATCTCAAAAGACCATCAGAATTCTATAAAACAAAAGTGTGAGTTCATATTAAATCAGATGATACTAAAAAGATCACCTAAAAAGATCAGCTTTAAATTTAATTTTAAAGAAAATTTAAATATTTTCCCCTCAAATCAACAAAGCAATGCCTTTGTTTCAAAGGACACTACTTTTGATTTCTAGTATGCTCCTAAATTCCATGATTTTCAAATGAAATTAAATGAAAAAAAACCCAAATGAGATTAAAAACAAAATAAAAATCCCCACATGAATGAATTTCATAAACTTCAGGAGAATGGAAAAGACCTAGAGAAAACGATTTTGGCTTTTGTGCACGCATATTCCCTTAATTGTTTGCCCCTTCAAAATAACAAGTTGCATGGAGTGTTTAAAGCAAAAAAGTACTTATTATAACAAAACATTTTTATTTGTCAAAAATCTTCTTGGACATCTTCTAAAAAATGTCTGCAGATTTTTGAGAGAAAAGGATTAGATCCAAATGGCAGGTAGAGAAGACAGAGAATGCCATGTAATTAAAAATAATAGATGATTCCTGCACAGAGTAAAAATCACACAGCATAAACCTCCAAAGAAGACAGGCAAGCTTTGCTGGAGAAATGTTGAAGGAAGGGGCCTATCTCTTGAGGGAAAAAAAAAAATAAAAAAAAAAAAAAATAAAAAAGAAAATTACAAAGCGGGGGTGGAATTTTTCAAAGGCTTGTGAAATTGCCTGCAGGAAATGAAATGACCACCACAGATAAGAACTCCATCAGGTTGTAAATGTATAGGAATAGGGTTAACACTTTGGTTGTTATTCAAAAGCAAATGAAAGATGAGCTTATGATAACAAGCTTGGATTAGGAGTCAGAAGATCCGAGTTTATTTCTCGACGCTGCCATAATCTCCCTTTGCGATTTTTGGGCCACAGCTTATATCTGACATAGACTGAAGAAAGGAAGTAGTGTCTTTTTGTATAGTTGGGGAACTGAGACCCAGAGATAATAATGGCCAAGGATTCACAACACTTTATAGTAATTTATATTCCAAATAAATTTCACAGCAGAAAAATATGACTGAGAGTTGAGGGGTATCTTTGTGGGGCTGATCCTCTGATTACATCTGTTTCTGTTTCCTCCTTATAGCATTTGGATAGTAAATCCTTCTCCTACAGTTTGAGCAAAGGCTGGGGTTTGTTGTTTGGTTTGGTTTTTTTTGTTGTGTTTTTTTTGTTGTTTGTTTGTTTATTTGGTTGGTTTGGGGTTTTTTTTTTTTTTTTTTTTTTTTCCTCTTTTCCTCACCAGCCTGGAGTACAAACTCTCGGGAAAAATACTCTTTTTACATAGTTTTTTATGTATTTCTTACAACTATGTAGTCTCATAGTGAGGATTCAAGAAGCTTCCATTAATCAAGAAGTAACTAGTTATTATGTGTATATATGTGTGTAAATATATACCTATTCACCTCAGATACTTACAGAGTAAATATTCTTATTTTATTATTGCTACTATCCTAGTGCACAATAGCAATAATGGCAATAATGTGAGTATATTGATGGGGTCTGTCTTGGGGCTTATATAACAAATAGTAATTTCCCTGATTTCCCAAACACCAGGCTGAGTTCTGACACCAACTGGGACTAAACCCAAAACACTTCAGTGGAAACTCAAGATTACTTCACAGTAGTCACTTGCTTTTCATTTCCTTTTCCCCGCTGATCTTCCGAAGCTACCACAGTTACGCTGATGTGAACGAGATCTGAATCCTGCCCACTGGCAACAGTTACTGAAAACAGGAAAGGGGATATTTCAAATAACAATAGGTGGGAACAGTGAGTAAAGGTTCACTATGTAGTAACGGTGCTGACTCTTTAATGAGTATGTTTATTTCCTTGTGTCCTAAAGAAGGCCACAGTTCATTTTGATCTCTAATATGTATGCATTGTGACATTTACATATCAGACACTGTATTGAATTTTGCAGCTTGTATTAAGGAGAGGGGGGGTGTGGAATCAGCACTGACTCCCACTTCCCATAACGAGGGACACAATTAGATTGCTCTTTTGAGCTATGCCACCAAACAAGTCAAATTGCAAGAGCTGAAAGGTTCACCCCATGTCCTGTTAAGAGGAAAATTCCCCATTGCTGCAGGAACAGCGAGGCAGGATTTTTCCCTCCCATGCACCACAAAAAGGGGTACTGTGACATGAGACAGAAACCCTTTGCAAAGCTTACAATCCACATAATGCATTTCAAGTAAAGTTAGAACAGAGATGTTACAAGTTCAAAAAGATATCCCGGGCCATGCAGTTCATTCCACGCAAAGGTCTGCTGTTCTTGGCTGAGGTTTCCACGCTCTTTGTCTAGTCTTGACATGACTAATTTCCAGAAAAGGCAGCTTCACTACCACTCCAAGCAAGCCAGCCCTATGTCTAATTGGCATCACTGCTTAAGAAATACTTCTGTGCATTCTTCTATGAAAGTTTGTAGTTACAATCTAATTCTATACACTTTTACTAAGCCTCACAAGCCACCAGTGAGACAGTCCAGCTATTTTTAACCATCATTAGCCCTTCAGTCTCTCACTGCACAAAATGACTGGTTCATGTCGGGTTCCTTTTCGAATAGCTTCCAAAATTGGTCTGAATTAAGTTTCCCAGCTTAATGCACTGTTAAATAACGGCCACTAATTAGTAACGGCAAAAAGGAAGAAACGGTCATCTGAAAATGATAAAATACCCAGCGACACAAGCATTTGGAGTTTTTTTGGTTTGTAGGGGTTTTTTTGGTTGGAGTTTTTTGTTTTTGTTTTCTTAGCTCAAGCTGCTTTTTTCACCATTAGCCATAACAATTTCTGCTCCTCCACCTGGGGAAGCTGTCACTAAATTTCCTAAATGGCATCAGACAAGTTCCAGTTGCCCATATTTGCTGCTGCTTATAAGAATGCTTACCCTAATCCCCATCTTTCCTAAAGACACTTTGCAAAGAAAGTGAGCTTCTTTCTAAGAAAGAAAATAATAAATAATTTGTCAAATTTAGAAAAAATAAAAAGAAAGTAAGGCTTGAGGTATTTTTTTTTTTTGGGTTTTTTTTTTTTGTGTTTGTTTTTTTTTTTTTTTTTTAATAGAAATCCATGTCTTCTAAATCACGTAAGATTTCATGCACTGCTGGAAAAAATAATAATCCTAAAGTTCAGATACCAAGCAATGAAAACTGTTAACTTTTTGAAGTGTTTTTATTCAACTTGTAAAGGATGAGTGATTTTAAATACTTAAAACCCCCCATCCGTGATTATTTGCTATATTTGAAACCACAAAATACCTATCCAGTTAGGACTTGTAACTCCTGATAATACTCTTGAAGTGGACTGCTCACCTGAGCCTTCTGTGGAAATAAGGCCTAACTTTTTGCAAATACAGTAACCGAAGAAAAAGCTGAAAGGTAATGTATGTTTTGTTTATAAATACATCCAGTAGCTAAGCATCAGGGAGCAAAAAACACCTGTTTAAAGCAGAAAGCCAACACCAACACATAAGAAAATAGGTATAATCAACTGCCTGCAAATTAAAAAAACTGGTTGGGAATTAGAGAATAGTAACTCATAATTACAGCACCGAGAGACAGAATCATCTTTCCAGTGGCAGCTATGGATACAGAAAATGTAATTGCCTTCAAGGTGAGGGCACACAGACCTAAGGAATACATTCTACAGTACTGCCCAGAAAAGGATTGTCTGTCAATACCTTTTGTTCTAATGTCAATTCTGGGTGCTGATGGGGAATAACACACCACTTCCCAGAGTGTTACCTTCTTATCAACTGTTTACGCACGTCTAGGAGTATCAGAGTGAAAACAGGAGCATAAAAGCATGAACTCCAGGGTGCTCAGTACCAGGTAAACTGTAGAAATTACACAGCTGCGGGTTTGGTCTGAAGAGCTAAACAAAAAAAAGCATGCCAAAATAAAACAGAAACCTCTCTGACTCAGTGTAGATCATTGATTCATGTTCTGTTCATACTAGGTAATGACAACAATTTCTTTCCTTACATTCTGGTTGCTTAGCAGTATTTGTAGGGCAGCACATCACCTTAGGTAACTATTTTCTACATCTGCTGAACAAGTTCAGTTTACATTTACCGAAATTCTTCCTTAGTGTATTTTTGTCATTATGTCTTAATTCTTTTAACCTTTGACTGTGTCTTAGGCTAGCTTGTGGTCCAAAATGTAATTTGCTAATTCTGCCAGACTGACAGATCAAGAATCACCCCACTTGCTTGCCTATTCATAACAGTTCTATTTATATATCCTCAAAGAGCGTTTACTTTATCTGTGGTAGAATCACACTGCATGCTAGTTTTCGATTTAGCAACTTACCACCTCGGAAGCAGATAATTTCAAGTAGTGTTCTCTGCTATCTGAGAATGCTTTCATGCAGTTGACACTCTCTCTTTTCCCCCAAATAAAGTCCATTTATCCTAATCAAACCACACGTTATTGATTCGTGCCCATTTCACCTAACCTCCTTGCATCTGGATGTGCATGAACCATTTTCCAGAGGTTTTCTCTTCTTAAAGCTGCACACATAGCATGTCAATGTGTCCTCTAAAAATGCAAGAATATTCTAAGAACAGAACAGGTGCTCCCCCTGCCTCACATGGAGCTCAGCCCAACTGGAAAACACTGTCACCCACAATGGCGGGGAGTAGGTTTTTAAGGAACAGTCCACCACCCCTAACAAAAGCGGTTACTACGGAGAAGTGGTGGACCCTTTAATGTGGCAGTATTGCTTTTCAGACAGAACCTTATTAAAATTAATGAAAAAAAAAAATTAAAGCGCACAGGCCTTTTTCTCACTGCTCATATTTGTAAATCAGCAGCTTTACAGGAGTAAATTGGCTGATTACCCTAAATTGTGGACAGCCCTACTTAAAAGTCATTGTGCAACTCTGCAGGCAGAGCACCGACATTTGGAATAATCCTACATAATTTGTACTAATTTTTGCTACTTTTGTGAATGACCTAGATCACACAGCATAAAAAACACACCAATCATTTGCAGGATGGGAAGTAAATCTGTGACTACTTCTATGCCATTGCAGGCACATGTACTAAATTAGCTGTATGGCAGTCACAAGAAATTTATCCAAGGAACTCAGCAGTTGAATTCCTTCCCTACTCATCAGCATTGCCCATTCAGAGCACATCCTTCAGCATCCTTAACCACCACTACATGTGAAGAGGTCTCTGCTCTACATCAGGTGATCCCTGTCTCTGGCTGGCACATCCAAGTAAAGTTGTGCAGTCCAAAGGGACAGACTGATTTCTGATTTTGGTTTGGGTTTTGTTAAGCTAGAATACGTTTTCATTTAAGGTTTCCAAGGTAAATTCCACACTGGTACACGATTCAAAAAATCCCAGTTGTATAAAATCAATATTTGAAACTTTACAACCTTGTATAGCTTGAAGAAGGCCACTAGGGAGTAAATTGTATCTTCAAGAATCTCACTAGCTCATTCCTTCATTTCCTTTCATTTTGGAGCCTACTAAAATTTGTCCTAATGTTTATTATCCTCTGTAGACTACAATAAATTCCCTTCAACTCGCATCAACCACCTTTCCTTCCTTCTACCTGGCAGCTACAAGTGCCAGTCTAGTTTCCCCTCAGCTTGTGTTCCATGGAACAGTGTCATAAACTTCAGCATCTTACTGACTCATCATTTCAATTTAATTTCTGATTAAAAACATGTTCGGTAAAAACACTGTGTCTGTTTACTTCACATTATAGTCTTACCAATCCTTTCTTATCTGGGATTGATTTTTAGTTCTAATGACATTTTTTGTTACTTGAGATTAAAATTTACTACTACAGGTGTAACCTAGAACTAACAAATCTAGTGACACTTATGTCAATTTTCTTTTAAATGCCCATTGATAAAGGCCTAATCAAAGCCAGCATTTAATCAGGATAAAACTTTAACAGCTTTTACTGCACCACAGTCACATCTGTGCCACAGTTTTCTTTGACTTGGGTTTGTTTTTTTCCTACAGCAATATCTTCATCCTGCTCAACTCACCACAGACTGGCAGAAGCCAGTTAACCACTTGCCAACTAACAATGTGTTTCAGTAAAGGACCTTCTTTTTTCTTTTTAACATCATATCTCCACCAGTCTACATCTGCTATCTCCAGTTATTCTTCACCAGGAGACACTGCCTGCCTGAAGATAACCATACAAAACAGGATCCTTATGTTTCAAACCCCACCTGGTCACAGTAAATCTCATTCAGTCTCTGACAAGCCCAGATCTCTCATGAAACACAGCTAAAAAGGGGCAGGTGTAAAACAGAACAAGTGGAGAGTTGCGGTCGTTGACACTGTGCTTGAAAATAAGACCTTCTCCAAAGGGAGTGGGTCATCTAAATAAACACTAAGGATTTCCAGAGCTATGTTACCAGGTTATATCTGACTGGAGCCCACACCGTATTTCAGGCCACAAAATATTTAATTCCACAGAGCTAAAAATAGTCTCAAGTAAGGTGTACAATTCATCAACTTAATAGGTACTTTATTTTTTTCTCTGCATTTTTCTTCAGAGGATCTAGTTTGGGCCACAAGCAGACACAAATCGTTCCACACTATCTGTTCTCCAAAAGGCAATTTTGGATACATATTTGTGTGCTTGGCAATGTGAAGCCAAGTAAAGAATTACTGACTAAACCAAGGGAGCTTAGTTCTCTGAATTTAGATGTTCTTAGTTTTCAGCACCAGTCTGTTTTTCTAAACATAAAATCACACTCTACTTGACCTTAGTTTTGGTTTTTCTGGCTTTTTTTTTTATAGACTCAGGAAAATGTAAGAATGAACATCAGTTGTTTGCTTATAGAATCACCGTATTAATAGTTTATGAGGGGTTAGGGGATGCAAAGTTAGACTGACATTTTCACACCAGCAATCAGCAGCTCACAGAAGAAACACACATTAAATCCAACAGTCACATTCTCTAGGTAACCAGCAACAGATACAGAGAAAAAGTGGTGAAATGGAAATAACAGAATAGAGATTACGATGGAAACATCAGCAGAAAATTATAACTCCTTTAATAAAAGAAACACATTAGCAGCATTTGCTCCACGCACTGGACACTCTTTTGGAAAGCTGACACCAACATTTTTTTTAAATTACATTAAGAAGTCTCTATCATCAGTAGGTCGAGTCTTAAGCTGCTGCTGAGATACACAAACAAATAGCCACGCTCAGGTGGAATTGGGCATGAAGAGTAAACTCTTCCTGCAGAAGCACTGTCACATGGTGTACGTCAGGTGTGTGCCTGCCACAGTGTCCATCCCCAGGGCAGCTGCAAGGCCCCAGCCTGTGGAGGGAGCCTCTCAATCATGAAGATCAACCTGTTATGCTTTGCTACCCAGTTACCCCATTGAAGCACCAATTATGGCATCAACTGTTCCTCAGAAGCCAAAGCAAACAACTTTCCAGCCCTCCTGCTCACTACGAAAGCAGAACCCAGATCGACAGCATGTATAGGTTTTCCACTGAAGCCTGATGGCGAAGATGCCAGTGTGGGGGAGTGAGGTACCAGGGTTGCCCCCCGGTTAGACAGGCCGTTCTAACGCGCCAGCCAGGCAGACAAGAGAACCCCAGGACTGCCATGGAACCACGGGGCCACGGCCCGTCCTGCGGCGAGGTTTCTCCGGCCGGAGAGAGCCCCCCCTCCGGCCCCCTCACAGAGCTGGGCGGGAAGAGGGGCCGGGGGGGGAGAAGCCCTTCGCGGCCCCACACGGCGGACGGGCCTGCGGGTAGAGCCCCCACACTCCCCCCCTCAGCCCGGCCCGACCCCGGGGACACCCCCCCGGGCTACCACAGCCCTCCGGCCGGCCCCACCGGGGGGCACGGCTCTCCCCAGCCGGCTCGGCAAAGAGCGAGAGCTGGGAACGGCCGCGGGGCTGCCCACGCAGCTTGGTTTTCCTGCGCAGAAGGCAGGGAGCTGGCCGCGCAGCCACAGCAGCTCGCCTCCCCTCTCGTGCCCGACCAGAGGCGATTCCCGAAGGAGGCTTCCTGAGGGATCCGAACCGGGACTTGGCTGAG
>JAOEHX010016902.1:402-31514 GCA_025448015.1 Bolborhynchus lineola | reverse complement strand
GGTGCTCCAGTCCCCTGATCATCCTCGTGGCCCTCCTCTGGACTTGTTCAAACAGTTCCATGTCCTTTTTATGTTGAGGACACCAGAGAATGCACTGTTACAGATACTGTGCATCTTACAGAAGGATCCCAAGAAATAGTTACAGGAATTTGAAAAGCAACTTGAGGTAAAGGTACAGCCACTATGGGGAGAGCAGAAGAAATGCTGCCTTTTATTAAAGGAGATACCTGTTTGGGAACTGAAATTTCCACAAAAGATAAAATGGCTTTGGAGAAAAACTAGGTAAGGAACTTGCATTTAATATCAGAGAATTTTTAGACAAGTGTTTTGCTGTTTCAAAATATGAAACGATTAATTGAGGAGAACTTGTTTTGAAGTTAACAAATCTAGTAGTCAGAATTTGAGGAGAGGATGAATTCAGTACAGAAATGGGTGTTGGGTGAACTGCAGTTTGACCAATGCCAGACCTAGTTCTAACAAAGTAGATAGGAGATATAGTAGATGTGCTTAGTGTCAACGGTGAACCTAGAAGAAATGCAGGTCTTGGAAAAGTTGCTCTGCCAGCCAGCAAAGCAATAGAAGATGCTTTAGAGGGTACTGCTGCTCCCTTAGAATGATTTACTGAAGGACTCCTACTCTTCCCAATCCCTGGAGGCAGCTCAGAAGTGACAAAATATGACTTGGAGGTTAAAGTTGTTAATAATGAGGTAGGAGGGAACAGTTTCTATCTGAGTGGTTGATGTTTCAGGTGGAAATGGAACTACAACTAGGGGAATAGGTGTTAATAACACGCAATGTGTTGCAAAAGGACTTGCACTGAGTGTGGTTGTTGGACTTGCTGTTGTAACGGATAAAGTTATAGATGCAGTAGAACTGACAGTACATGATGTGACTGCTGAGGCTTGAAGAGCTGTTGGAAAATCTATTGAAGAGGTGAATGTAGAAAGGACAGTAGGGCTGGCTGTGCTGTGAAGTACATCAGAATGCTCCACTGTACTTGATAATGAAAATGCTGAGCAGACAGCTACATTAGATGCTTCCAATGAATACGTGTCTGTGACTGGCTGTGCCAACATATTCATTTCCCTTAAAGCTGTGTTTGCTTTCATGGCTATTTTGCCTATCACATCAGCATGGGATGACTTAGTCCCTGACGTAATAAACAAAGGAGGTGTCTGAGGACACTCTGTGGTAGTACCCGTGTGAGAGATTAGCAATGAAGGTTTTGTCCCAATTGCTGATTCTGTAGGTGTCACAGGTATGCCTAAAAGGAAACAAATTCATGTTTCACTGTCTTTTATAGATGAGTGGTAAAGCAAAATAGCAACATCTATTTCTACTCAAGTCACATTTAAATGTTAGCAAATCACAGCATCATTTTGTCTAATGACTTTGAAAAACTCAGCTGATTCAGGAGGTTTTCTAATTTTCTTTGCAAGTGAAGCAGCTAATTTTTTATTATTACCGAAAACCTTGATTTTGCAGGGCAATTATAGAAGCAACAAGGTAATTCTAGTGAGAATTCAGTATACCCAAAATAGTAAAACATTTTGAATAAATAAATCTTTGGAAGTTAGTAAACTGCAAGGTGACTTTGCACTAGCAAATATCAACCAATGTATTTAATTTGAAACTTGTAAAATAAAATAAGAGACAGTATTAAATGTAATTGCTATGTTAAAAGATAAGCAAATAATGTGGTGTCTTCACACACCAGAAGTTATGAAATAGTTGCATTGAACTTGTTACTGGTGGCTCACAAACTAAAAAGTCTGAACTTTTCACCACAGCAGTATTTCCTCCATTTGGGATTTTTATCTTATATATACATGATATACTAGCACAGTATATAGTCAAATATAGTTGCAATTAGTATAACGTCATCACAGAAGGTTAAGTTTTATACAGTATCAGAGAAATTAAAGAACTTAACTTTAGCTATGGCTTGTTTAGAAGTAGGAGATTTGGTTTAGATTACTCAGAATGGAATCTAAGTTCAGTAATGAAGCATATAACAAAAAACACTATGTACATTTGGTTAAAAACTTTTCCATGGATCTTTAGAGTGATTTATAAGATTAGACCAATATAATAAAGTATACTTACAGTCTTCTGGATAAACACATTTAAGTGTAACCTCATCAAGGATCATGTTTTTGGGACAGTATGGCAAGCATCCTTCAACCCTTTAAAACAGTATATGGTTAATTCTAAAGCCACAGTAAAAAGGCAAAATAATTTTAACTTATTTCACTTTGGCAAAATGAAACACTTCATCATCTTCCTCATCAGAGTTTAGAGAACTTTACACTGTAATGATGAACGCAGCATTTGAGGCATTTAAGGTCAGAAGGACATTGAAGAGCACAATTCTGTTTCTAAATTGTTAATAATGAATTATTTGCATAGACTAACAAGCATGATAGTTTTGGACAATTCTGCTTCCACAAACAGGAGGAAGTTCAGATCCCTAAGCAGAAGGTGTTTCCACGGACACAGAACTCCTCGACAAGATTGCTGTTTTACTCAGATATGTTCATTTGAGACATTAAAATATTTAGACTGACACCAACGAAAGTCTCATTCTTGTACATTTTCAGCATGAAAGAGTGCAGACAAGTCCATACAGTCACTTTCTTTTTCATTTGAGGGGAATTTTTAGTGAGAAGGTTTTGACATTAACAACCAGTTTGTCCATATGGAAAAAAGTAAGAATACCAACAGAGAAAATTAGTACTACTAGTAATATTCCTAATCGTAAAATGCATATGCCTAGGGAGGTTGGTCAAAATGTAAAATATAATTTCTTTTCCACCACATTTTGTGATTAGCTTTTAGACATTTTTCTTTTTATTTTATTGCGGTTCCAGACATGCCAGAGGAGATCCATGGAGACAGGAAATCTTATTGCTAAGTAAGAAGTTATCAGTTGTGTGAAATCCCTCACATGCCAATGATTATCTTTTATGACAAAGTTCCCTTCTCCTGCAGGAGAGGGCGTAGTCCACCCTTACTATTCCTACAGGTTTTGCTCTTATAAACACCAGAGATGTAGTCATTCACAGCATCGTGGGTTAGGATATGGATACCAATCCATAGAAGGATATAGCCTTCATTTAATTTAATAGATTTTTACTCAGCCACTACCAGAAGCTAATCCCCTAGGCTAAGTGCAGACTGTCTTATTCTTGTGTAGAAAGGTCACATGTAAACAGGAATGTATATTGTGGGAAAGAAGAGGCTTTTTACAGATGTTTTCATACGACCTGTGAGACTTGCTCACAAGAGTGATACTGTAATCCAGATGAGTAAATATGAATGGATATTGCAACTGCAGTCATTCTTAGAAAGCCTATGGTACGCATATTACAGAAATCGATAGGGTAGCGACATAAGCTTAATTTTACTTACAGAGGAAGGAATTTACATGCTATTCCTTCAGGATCACTACAGGTTTTAACACAAGGATTAGCACAAGATTCATATCGCCACTCACACATTCTTCTATAAGGCACAGAGGCACTGAGTTCTAAGAAAGAAGGAAAAGATAGTATTTATTGATTATGCAGTCAATAAACTATAAATTTTTAGGGTTTTTTATACTGTAAAATGGAGTTTTCAGAAAAAAAATAAATTCTTGAGAACTTCTGAATATGTGTGATTTTGTTCATTATCAGTTTCAAGTCTTTTATATTCTGTCAAGCTAAAAGACACTGAAACCTCAAGTTTCAAGTTATAAACAGCTACTCACTTTTACAATATATTGCGTGTAAAACCATCAAAATCAGTTAAACATAGTGAAGGTACTGCAAAATGAAAAATTTACCTTCAATACTAAAGCTACTTAAACGTTTGAATTCTTCTGAATCATCATACTTTGCCACTTTAACACCAGATGAGGTGAGAATGATGAAAAAGCCTTTTTTACTGTGCAGTTCAAAGGCACTGAGCCCCGGACTCCAGAGGCCCTGGTGGTGGAAGAAGGTGGCTCGTCTCTGAAAGGAGTCACTTGCCTGCCACTGTTCCAACACAGCGGTTTCATTGTCATGTACATATAGAAAGTAGTTTGGTCTTTCAGCAGATTCAAGGGAAACAAGAGAGAGAGCTTCCACAAAAGAAAAGGAAATAAAAAGATGGGTAAGATTTTCACAGAAAAACACTTAAAGTGAGATTAAAATCTATATATTGTCTGTTAAGTGGTTCCCTTTTAAACAACTGGTTTTCTCAGGAAAATATTTCAGCTTTATGTAACAGCCAAAAAAAATGTTAGAAATTCAGGGTCTAAAGGAGACTTCAAATGATCACATAATCAGAAATTAGCAGAAAGCTAATCAATTAGATCAAAACTACATTCAGTCTACTGCTACCAGCCTTTGAAATGATTCATAAGCATAATGAAACTGGGACTTGCTCAAATTGGAAGTTTTTTCTCATATTAGCACTAATACTGAACAGTTCAGCTGTACCAAGTTTCCATTAGTAGATAACACCATGCAAATTTTGTAAGAATGTGCTTGACTTCACCTTGAGGCCAGGCTTGTTTACATACGGTTATATCCAGCAATACAGTAGGAAAACCTGTGGCCCAAGAAAAGACTCAACCTTCTATTTGCTCTATGCATGCTGGAAATCAAAAGTGAAGAAAACTGTCTGATAATAACGGTCTTAGAAGACTGACTTCATATTTGGTTTTCAACTTGAATAAAATCTTGAAGTTTCTTTAATGTAGATCAATACCATCTCATTCCTCGCAGGCATAAAAACTACCTGTGTGCTGCACAGACATAATGAATATTTTACTTCCACTTTACATCAGTTGTGGAATTGACAAGACAATTAATTCTTCTGTTCTATGTACATTCTCATTCAGAAATCATATATAAACCCCTAATTTCTCCATTGTCAACTGTTTGTGAAAATAGTTCTGTTTTTTACCATGAAGACAGCCCTTCTGTATCTTGATTTTTCAGGGTTTGGGATTTTTTTCAACAAATTAAATTCTTTGAGAAAGCAATGACAAAATCTATATTGACTTGATCAGCACAAATAAGTTCATGTGAAGAAAGCAAAATATATACAGAAAGAAAAATATTAAACATATTTATTTTTGGTTGTATAGTTTGGATCAATCTCTGATAAGTGAAAAATAGAGCTTAGGAATCTTTCTGAGCTTTCCACCTAAGAAACTGCCTTCTACATTGTATGGAGATGCTGCTCACTGACAGTGCAGGAGACGTATTGGCTGCTCTAAGTTGCACATTTTATACTCCACTGAAAGTCACAAAAAAGAAGAAAAGATAAAGTAGAAGTGATATTACCGGAGATGAAAGTATTCTGTATTTATCTTCAGTTTTGATACTGGCGAGATTCATGTGCAAAATTTTTCATTTTCTAGTTATACAAACTAATTAATTATTTGTTTGCTTGTTTTTTTTCCCACAAAGGAATTCCAATCACTTGCATTTTGCAATATTTCTTAAAAAACCTTTGAAAAGTCAGCTTTAAAGATGGCAGTGAGGTTTACCAGTTTATTTTTTTTAGTTAAATAACCCCAGTATCCCTCAGTTTTGCAGTTGGCTGCTTCAATCTCACTTATTCCAATAACTAAAAATATCTATACTATTTTAGAAGATTCAGCAAAAATCATCCAAAATCATTCATATAGTTTGAAAAATATGTATTGCCATTAGCAAAATTGTTGAGAACACTTACATAAATCTTTATCTTTGAAAAGCCCTGGAGTTATCATGAAGCTGAAAAATACATTTCCATATGCTCCAGATCTAGGCAGGGGAAATATCCTTCTACTAGATATATTAGCTCCTATAATTGTGTCATTCTGTCCATAACTTGCCAAAATATAGGGTCCTTCACCAAGACCTAAGGGGAGAAAAATCAAAATAGAAAAAGAAAAATCCTCCTTGCATGACATGCAAAATCTTAGTTAACATAATATATTGTCTTAAGTTCATCAGAATTACAGCTCAGTGCCTCAAGTTATTACGCTGGTGTAGGTCTGTATCTTTCTGTTCAACATACCACCTTATTCTTTGCTCATTGCCCAGAATATAACAGATACAAAGTGAGCACAAATAACTGTGAGTAGCTGTGCTCACAAAATGACCTGTACAAGAAAGCAATCTGTGCTGCTTTTTTATGGTGTTTAGTCTTTTACATCTCCTTATTTCTATAATTTGAAAAAATCTGAATTCAACAGAGCAACTTTAGTATTTTTTCTCACATAGACACAGAAGCTGCTCTAAGACCTACAAGCCAATTTCTTCCCACAAAAAAAAAAACAGATTTCAAATTATATTCAACTTCTGGCACAATATTGCTTAAACAGTTGCCTAGTTCATCCTCTCCCACAGACCGCTTGCTTCTGCCCCCTTACTGCCCCATTTATTATGCCCTCCTAAGTGCTTCAGCAGTGAAGTGGTCCAGCTGAAAAGCAACCAGCTAATTTTTTCAGTCTGGTTCACCACATCATTATTCAAACGCTCATGCCAATAGAAAAGTGACAACAGCCTCAGCTGATACTGCTGCCAAAACAGTGCTGGCCTAACCATGCCCTGCAGCCAACCTCTGGAGCCATTTCTGCTAGGCTGGGAAGGCTCACAGGGATACCTCAAGATATAACAGCATTCATCTTTGTCACTATATCCCACTGAAAGAAGGAAAAGCAGCATACTTCTAAAACCTTACTTTGTGAGTAAATAACAAAATGTGAAGATTTTGTGAAAGCTTTTAATCCTCACAGTGAAAAGACTGAACCCTTTCCCAGCCTAAGACAGCTCCTTTCAAATATGAACCTTCCAAGGAAGAAGGAATTCTTATAATAATAAGATTTGGCTCAGCTAGAAGTTAAACACTGACTTGTAAACAAAACTGCTTGAAAATAACTACTGGTTTTATATGAAAGCTATGTTGGAGCTCATACCTACATAAAGCCCACAAGCTTGCCACTTTTAAAGAAATGGCAAGAAACTTATCTCAAAAAGACCCTTTATTCTAAATCATTGAATTCTTATCCCTACATATTAACAGACATTTTGCCTAGGACTTGAACAAAAGCAGAAGTTTCCTTAAGAGAGTAACAGTCTAAAGTTTTGCAGAACAAAAGAGAATCAGAGAAGCCATCCTAGTCCCAGAAGGTGTTTTGCTGGCACTTAGTGGTAGAAACGTGCATAACACCGTCCTTGACCATAACTGTGGTAGGCAACTAAGCACCACGCAGCTGCTCACTCACATCTACATGCTTCTACTGTACTGTACCAGGCTCCTTGGATGAGAAAAAAAATCATCCTTGCATGATGATCATTATAGGATGCAAGCCGCTAAAAAAAAGTATCAAAAGTCACATTTATCTCATTGCATTTAGTCAAGTTTTCTTCGCTTTTCAGTATCTTGCTCCACACAAAGCACATACATATTATTCAAATATAAGTGGGGATGCTATAAGAATTAGGAATGCCTCATTCTAACAAACTGTCCTTTATAGTACAATACTTGTGAGACTTGTGCATAAAAACCTGTAACCTTTCAATTTTAAAATATAATAGATCCCAGTTCTTAAATTTACAGTACAAATGCAAGGTAACATCCTTCTATTGCTTCTCCTTGACTGCCAAGATGTGCTGCAGGGTGCAGTTTTTCACCCCCACGTCGAATATAATGAGGCTATTAATTGAGACATTAGGGATTACTAAGATCATTCAACACAGCAGGGCCACTGACCTTTACGCGTTAAAAATAGAAGCAGTTTTAAAACTACATACACCAAATCAAAGAAAAAGCCCATCAATTAATTCAACTGAGGTTTTAATTGAATCAGAGTAATGTCTTTTATATGATAACAAAGAAGAAAAAGTAAAACAAAGCAAGCCACATCAGAATGAAAACATAGAAGATAATTGCATAGTGTGATAAATGTTCATCAAATTTTGAGGGTTTTTTATTTTTACCTCTAAAGTTATTCCAAATTAATTATTATTCTGATTTATGCAACTCTGATTAACTCACTATCATCAGAGATGCATTATATCTACACCATTCGTTTCTGGAGAAAAGCACTTGAATTTTCCTGTGTCAAAGGCAGTTCAGTGAGGCAAAAATTCAAATGGTAATAGCCATGTGTAGCCTTCTAAGATGTACACTAGTGCATCAGTATTTGAATTCCTTACTAATGCAGGATTATGTATGTTTATATAGGACAAATCTCAAGTAATACATGAGATATCACACAGAAAAAAACAGTATTTTAGATATCCATAGCAGAATAGGAGGAAAGAAAAAGTCATATAATGATATAATGAGGTTAATTAGACAAAGAGTATGTTGCAAAATGACATATAATGCTCCAGGCTGCTCAGACAAGTCACCTCTCCTTTTTAATGGACTTGAAGGTGCAGTGAGTTCAAGGTATTGTGACTATGCAATCCTATCCTAGGGAATGGGGAGAATGGAAAAAAGAGAGCCTCCAGCACTGCTGCAGCTGGCAGAGATTCCCAGCACAAGCTGCTAAGGGTTTTATATGCACAGTTCACTGTATCACGTTTCATCTGAGATGGCAGACGTGTTGTTTTGCTTACAACTATTTTTGTTTCCATGCCACCACTGCCCCTGGACATAGAGCAAAAAGGCCCATGGGGATTTGCTTTACTAACTTGCTGAGCTCATTAATACCCACACATACCCAAATCAGGAATGTAAAAAACCACAATCTAACCTAGGACAGAGAGAAATTACCAAACTATATTTTCTTCCACAGTTAGTCTGATTGAACCAATGTAAGAAAAGTGTGTCCTGGGTATTTGGTTTTAAAAGAGAAAATAAGTGAGGAGGGGAGAGATTAATGTCTCAATATATCATCATACAGAAAGAAAGATGTTAGAATAGAAAACTGAAAAGTAGATTCAGCAAGATATATAAACATGAGGCTGAATCAAAGATAGTGATATCAAATGCTACATACCTTGATTGTAATAATCACAGTCATAAGCTAAAAGAAATTAAAACAAACACATTATTATTACAAAGTAACATCATAATCTGTGCATATCTGCATTCTAAAAATGTAAAGTTCACTTTCATCAGAGTAAGTTTCAGTGAGTGACTTTTATTTCCTTAGGCTTTTATTTAGAGACATACAGCTGTATTTAAACAGATGTGCCAGGACAGCAGACCTAAAGCATGAATTAATCTACAGCTGACAGCATGAATTATTCTACTTTTCACCATCTGTGAAAAGTAGAATGGACTGAAGCTCTTTGCAGCCCTACTCAGAACACTGGACACACCCCAGATCTGGTATATTAGTGCCTTTCCAACACTCTCTTCACTGGCACACCCTGAGGCCAGCTGACTGTTACTCTGCAGTATGACAGTAAATCTGGGTGTATAACACTAAGAGCTAACACAGAGACAGCTTGAAAATGGTGAAGAAGGATACTTATTATCCACCTGCTTCTGTCATATTTGTATTACTGGGCAGCAAAAGGCCAAAGATGCGTCAAAAATGAGCTCCAGTGTGAGGCCAGAGCAGGTACATACCACAGAGGGAAGGAGATCGCCAGTGAATTGGTGCTCCTTGCTGGCAGCACTTGTGGGCGTAAGCTGCAATACTGGTACACAAGCACTCGCAGTCCCCACCAAGATTGCAGTTGCACGTATCTGTGTGACAATTTTTGATAAAAGAAGTCACATCAATCTGGGGAAAAATAAATAAATAAAAGAAAGAGAGGGTTGGAGACTTAATTGCATGAGCTGTACAAATTCCTGTTGCACCATTTTCAGCAGAAGTGCTACCGCTGGGTTAACTGAAAGGATTTAACACAAAAATAAGTTATTTTCTAAGGTTTGGGTACATTCCGATGCAAAAAGTACGCTTTGAATGATCAGGTTGTACCTATGTTACAGGCCAAGAGAAAATTTTAGTCAGTGACTGTTAACAAGTATGTCTGTCTACACACTTGCTGTTCATCAGTTTTGGAGCATATATTGAAGTTCTGTTTTTATAAGGCAAATACTGCCATCTATAGTTATCCTGTCAGTTTTGCACAAAGAACAACAGTCTGCAGAGAGATGCAGCTCTGATTATAAAGTAATTAAAGTAATAATTTGTAGAGGGAGTTTTGATTGGCAAAAGATTGAGTGATACTTTGCAGAAAAATATTCCTGCACTTATAAAGATTTTAATATACTTCAATCACAAACATTCATTAGATCGGAAACCCACATCCCACTCTAAAATGCTATCACATTAATTCATGTTTTCACATGATACACTGTTTCTTTTTTGTAAGGTTAAGCAATGTTTCCAAAACAGCGTCTTTAATACTCAACACAGGCAATGTTTAAAGCCATTCTTTTCTTCAGTTTAGACTCTGGTCTAGCTCAGTTGTAGAGCCCTAAAATGGCACACATCAGATTACAGAAATACCATCACAGTAACAAAGCAACACTTATCTAACACAGAGACAGCTTTTCAGCTGGCAGTTGCTACAAGCTGGCAGGGAAATGAAGACTGTTTTTCTGCTTTCACTGGAGAGAGATGCCATTTTGCTTTCATTCTTTTCCTCATTTCAAAAAGAGGGACAGCACTGGTGTGGGGGTATGAGTGTTAGCTCTATTGACAATGGCTCTAATACCTTTGCAGGAGCCACCAAAGAGCAGATTGGATCCAAAGAGTGGTCTCATGTCTGCAGGACAGCATCTTCCCATGGGTTGGCAAGATCCTGCCATTGTGGCAAACTGGGAGCCTCAGACCAAAGCTCCTGCTGAGCTCAGCAGTTATGAGGAAGACTTTTTTTTCTGCAACGGTTGAGGGTCCTCAACCCTGATGAGTTCAGTGCTCAGCTGGGCAACTGCAACCCATGTCACTGCCAGCCAGAGATGCAAGGTTTTGTTGCCCCGAAAATGGGAGGTTCCAACCTCAGCTGAGCTCTATGAACAGCAGGATCCTCCACCACTCACACAGCAGGAGTGACTGTAAGAGGGCTGCTCCAAAGAACATCCTGAAACTCACATCTATACTTTCTTTTCTTTCCATGTCCCCAGTGTCAGTCTCTGCTTGGGCTTTTTTCTTGGCAGCCAGTTCCCCAGCCATGCTGCCACCAGTCAGCTGCAGACATCCATAATAGGGGTCACTTTACCTTTACTTTTTTAACAGAATTATGATAAATTTTTGCCATAATATTTGCAAATTTTAATCACAACATGGATAAGATATAGAAAATGAATGTTCAAGAGAAAACATCTTTCTTTATGAGTTATAATAATGCAACTCCTTAAAAACTCTCAAAAGTTCCATTTTATTTATTACTTTCCATTTTGAAAATAGCCTCACCACCATGTTCTCAGGCACATGCTCAAAAAATTCTTTACATATTAACTAAAGTCAACATTAATAAATCTCTTGTGTTAAGCTACTGCAACCTCCTCCTCAGGCAAATTCCTAGCCATGTTGATATCAAACTTCAGCCCTGAAAGTCAGGAGGTTCAGCTGGGACATCTAATAATCTCATTTAGTATTAATAGTCATAAAGAAAATAAGGGACCAAGACAAAATGTCATTGTGGTTCTTGCTTGCACAGGTGTAAAGAAGCACCTTCGATAACTGAATACTTTTGGGAGGCTAGAATCAGATATTGGGAAAAATGTATAGTGTGTTGTGTTGATAAAGAGTAGACTAAAATGGAATCAAAGTTTCCTACACAAGTTATTGGCTAGACTGAAATTAAGGAAGTTCTTGTAACTGAAGTCCCAGGCTCAGCCAGGTACTGGGTAAACAAGGACACCAAACCTCAGAGTTTTGATAAAAAGCAGATGATAAGCTGTCAGTCAATTAAAAATACTGATAGCTCTGAAGCTGAAATCTTGCCCTCCCATATTTCTTTCCATGTTGAGCAGGATAGTTAACAAAATAAACTCATTTGAGATAAGCTGTAGGCACATCACACAAACGTTTATTTTTAGGATCCTGCAATATATACAAAAAAACTAAAAATGTAATTACCTCTATAAATAGAGATATAAATAAAACCTAAAGAGAACAAAAACTTCATTATCCAGTCTACTAACTGATGGCTCCCAGTTATCACTAGCATGTTTAGGCTCCAGCCTTGAAAGGAACAAGGAGCTCTGCACAAAAATAGCCCACCCACAAAGAGATACTTGCAGGGCTCTACTCTGTATCCTCCACAGCATTTGGACTGAGGGGAATGGCAAGAAGAAATTAATAACTGGAATTTTAACATTTTCCTACAGGAAAGCACATCTTGGATATTTAATAAACTTACCACATTGCGACAAGGTGCAAAAACATCGCTGTATAAAATTGAGCATTCCTTTTTGGCATAAGGGAACTTGCTCTGATGTACCTCACATGGTCTTAGTGTTTCATTTGGGCTCTTGCACTTAAAAACAAGCAAAAACACCACAAGCATTTTATACAAGGGTGTGTTTACCATGGACTCATACACACTGTAGTATCACATAATTCAATACCTGCATACTCAGAAAATCAAAATAAAGCTTAAATTCTATCTACTTCATTTCCCCCTTTTCCTGATTTGTTGTTATAACTGAAAACATTTGCACAAAAAAAGGCTCTTTGTGTTTTGTTCTGAAGTACTGAAATGTTCCTGTTGTCTGCTCAGCACATAAAGACAAAATGTTTTCTTTGTGACACATTATAATCATTACCAGAGCAACCAACTGTAACATTGCAAACAAATACATGATCCAAATCCATCCCTGGTGATTTTGCACTGACTTTAAATGGAGCCACACTACAGATGGCTTTAGCCCTGTAAGTTCAAATAAAGAAGCAGCGGTAGGAAGAGAGAAACCAGTAAAAAAAAAAAAGAATCAAAGATCATCATGATAACTCAAAAATGACTGAGTTACAGCTCCCTCTCTTCAAGCAGAAAAACAAGCAGACAGAAAACATATAACAAAATGACACTTAGCTCAGAAAACACGAGCTCATCCAAAACCATACTCTCTTCATGCAGCAGGGAAGTGCAGGAGGAGCTAATGATGGATCCATAGGCAGCATTGGGGTGTTCTGATGCAGCCTCAGCTGCAGTGCAGCTGCCTGCACTACCTTTGTGTGCAGATCCTTGGCCATGTGGGGACATGCTGCCACTCTCATGAGGGAAAAACCCTGGAAGCATCCCAAGCTTCATGGTGCCAATGCAAGCATGCTTGCAGTAGTACAGTTGGGTTCTAAGCCCCCAGCTATCAAATAGACCTTTGCAGTACTTAGATTTTGCAGAAAATATGACCAGGATCCGTCTGTACAAAGGCCAAAGGTCCTTTCTGAAAATATCTTTAACTCCTACTGCAGAGATAGATGAGGTGTCAAGTCTGGCTGAGTGTAGGCTGGCTGCAAGGCCAATATTAAACTCAAATACAGAGTGCTCTGACAACAACAGAGATTATATGAGATTTTACAAATACATATATATGGCCAAAAAAAAGGCAAGTACAAATTTCGGCTGTATAACAAAGGTCATAACATCCTAGGAGTTGATGTGCTATGTAAGCACTACACACCTTTTTAAAGAATCCACTGAACTGAAAAATTTGAGAGAAAAAATCATATAATTTACTAAAAGCCTTTATACTTTTCTATATGTGCCACCTTCTGGATGAGCAGTATAACCACCAACACTACACACTGACCTTGCTTGCTTGTACAAGCTAAACAGATTATGTAGAGTAAACTCGATCTAAAAGGAGATATTGAGGGAGAGAAGCCTCAAAGTGTTTACTCCAAAGTAGAATAAGTATCATATTCTTTCATGAGGTGAGAGATTTTGATTCAGTTTCCTGCTGTGAGTCAAGGAAAGACTAAAAACTGTTTTTCACAGACATCCTAAGGGAGTGCTTTACAAATACTGATTTTTCAGGAGGTTTATAAGGCTATATAAACCTCACATCTCAGCACAAATTAATAAAATACCTATTCTCCTGTGTTATAAAACACAGTTGCAGTCATTCACTCTCTATAGCTTCTTCCCTTCTCCTTGGAAACCAAGTTTCCATACTTGGTTGTGCCTGTTGCTGTTCTGAGCCCTTTCTGTCTCACCCCTTCAACCACTGCTGCTTCGTCAGTTAGCTCTGTTTATAAACTGCAACTAAAAATAATCAAATTTTTTTCAATGTTGAGAAAGAAACTTTTTTCTGGACTGTTTTTACTTTCAGTATCCTGATGCCTCCAACACCAGAGAAATTACAATTGCTTTTAAAATTGCATCCAAATATCAGAAGCAATGTATCAAACTTTGTGCAGAATTGAAATCCAGACAGCTATGATAATTATCTGGCATAGGGAAAAGCATGTTCTTCCCTAAAGAGATTGTTCAGTTTAATTTAAATCCAATGTGTTTACTATGACGTAAGACATTAATAACACATTTCATATCTACAGACATAAAAATTAAAATGTGCCCTTATACACTGACCGTGAGTTTAGAAAACCCCTGTACATCATGTGCTCACCACGTGTTCATTGATGAATTAAAAATACCATCCTTTTTTTCTAGTATTTTACTGGACATGGAACTTACCTGTCCTAATACCCAGCTGTCTCCAAACACCTGTGCATTTCTCACCTCCATGTTGTTTGAGGTAGTCAGATCATTTGAAGTATATTTGTCAAAATTTCCACACAAACCTGACAGTTTACCCTAAAAAAGAAGAAGGATTATTTTTCTTTTTACATATACTTACAGACAATGATCGGTACAAATTACATGTACGGAATAAAACATTCTTAAATTGAAAAAGATGAATGCAACTCTAACTTATACTTTGCAAATATCTTACTCTCTGCTATGTTTACAGTTCCATATTGCAAATTTCTGTTTTAATAGAAATGTATGTTTTCCTTTTTCTTCCTGTTTTCCAGAACCTGTTCTTACTGTCTGCCTGTGAAAAGGGGCTGGAATCTAGCAATATTTTCTTCTGAAAGCTTAGTAGCATATGCAGTCCAAAAGTCAAAAGTTCAGGTGAATTGCCTCATGATTGTGAAGCCTGACTAGTTATTGTTGTTAAAACTTGCTGCCTCTAATCTTAGCTCACAGTAACTAGAACATTTGTAATAGCAGTTACAAAAGAGACAGCTGCAGCTTTCCATGTCCTGCTGGTGGAAAAAGTATATATAAGTGCATACACATCTACATGCATAGGGAAATATATTTGCGCACAACAATAAAATGTAAACTTGGAGTTCTAGGGTGCTGTGGCTCACTCCATTTAGTTATTTTCTCTTAGGGTCTGCTGCAGACACAATCTTACTGAACTGGAGCCTCTGGAAGAAAGAGTAATTGAAAACAGAAGAAGAGCTTGAAGTATTTGTGCCACTCTATGCAACCTGTAGAACTCAGCTCCCTGCTAGCCCATACAAAAACAGAAGAATTTTTCTTCACAGTGTGTGTTGATCACTGACAAATCAGCTTGTACATGAAGCATTTTATGATTACTGGGACAAAATCATATAATAATCTTGCTTTAAAACCAGATTAGATAATCATTGTAACTTTGACTTATACTTCAAAAAATCTGGTATTGTGTTCTAGAATAGAATGCTTCCTTTTCTTTTACTGGAAACAGCCCCCTCTCAATAAGTGTGTTCATGGTTGAGGCACAGCAGGAATATAATTACTGAATGTGCAGATAAGGCTACTCTGCCAGGACTCAAAGACCGAGTTCCAGAGACACCAAGGCAGATGGCAATATAGGAATGGAACAGAGAAGGGCAACTGGTAAGAGAAGGAGCCTTGTATTCTTCCCTGCATAATGGATGAGCTCTATCACAGTATATTTATTAGGTTTAAATGTCAGGTTTTGTCTAGATCCTTTCTTTCATCTTGCCTTCTTAATTTAAACCCAAGATGTGACTCCATCTGTTCATCTCAGCAGCCTCTACTACATCTCAGGGTGTGGCTCCATCATCAGCCTAATTCAAACTGTGCTACAAACCTGCCATCTTCTATGTTGCTAGATATGGAAGGTTCTTTTTCATTGGATTCAGCAGTTGTGAAAACATGCAGTGAACTGGATAACACAAAACTAACCCTCTCTTCCCATCCCCAAAGTAACCTAGACCTAAATCACTGCATATCTGCAAGGTTGTGATGTGTAGAACAACAGAGTAAACATGTAGGAACTACTATTTCTCTTTAGGAATCCAACCATAAAATCACATTCCCTGTCTATTCTGACCTGGGAAATGCTAGCAGCTGAATACCATGATAAACAGTCATATCACTGGCAAAGTTAGTCATGAAGAAAATACAATCAATCATGGTTATTCAATAAGAGATCACATTGCCAACACAGAGCTACACAAATTTCATGTTTTTATTTGGGCTCACCTTCCATCGAGGTCCAACTTTAATATGCATCATTGTCTTCTTATCCCACAAAATCGTAATGTCTTGTTCTGGAAAGTGTATCACAGTATAATATCCAGCCTTCCAAAGCTGATAGTTAGATTTGTTTTCCTTTCTCCTTAAGGTCTTCTGACAAAAAAAAGTATTTATTAAGATCTGATAAATTAATTCTACCAAGGTATGCTGCCAATTAGTAATAAAGTGTATACTGAAGAATATTTTATCTTTATCATATAGTTGAATCAATAATATCACTAGAAATGTCATTTAATACTTTAATATTATGTCTTTTCAATCATTCAAGTTTGCTTTGATTTTTTATTTTGGTTTCCCTTTCAAAACCAAGTGGAAAGAACTACATAAGTAAACAGTGTGAAAGGAGATTTTTTCCTGGGAGCTACGGCGTTATCCAGGCCTAGGCACTTGCACTATGTTAACACAGACAAAGAGATATTTTCCAAAAAAAACGCTCCTTCAGAGTTGTAACTTTAGAATGCTTATCTTAAAGGGCAACCCGAAAAGAAAAGAAAATAACTAACCTGCTTCTCAGAAAGTTCACTAAAATAAATCTCAGTGTCTCCAACAGTGATGAAAACATTCTTTGAGCAAACAATATCATTGTCAAAGCACTTTTTGTTCTGAGCAATTATAGATATATTTGAGTTATCTGTGCTCTGCAATATGAAGAAGAAATATTTTTTACTTATAGATTCAGTTTCATTTCACTCCTGCAGATTTATTCCAGGCTTACCATCACAAAAAGATGGATAATTTAGTATTTACACATCTATGAAATTACATTTCAGAAAGCTAGCAGACCAGAAAATGCATTTTTAAATTCAAAGTTGAACACAAAACCACACCATGAAGAGCCATTATGTTCAGCTGTGAGTCCTCTTTTTGAGGACTTCATAAATTTAAAGGATCAGCATACCCCTGAAATAAGAGTCTGGTTTAGGCTTTTAAAATGTGCTCATACATGGAATCCAATATTTACTGCACAGTATGGTTGTCAAAATCGAGACATGCTATAAAAAGAGCTTTATTTTTGAACCAAGGTACATGAGATCAAGCTGTTTTTATATTTTTAAAGCAAGAAACCATCTGTCAGTAGTAGATAGAAAAATTTTTTGTACCACCACCCATCAAAATTCACAGAGCCATGAGTCAGTGTTACTGGAGGGGGAAAAGGTTTGTGCTGATATTTTTGTTTGTGGGGTTTTTTTGATTTCACATTTAGAAGATTTGTCTACTCTGCTGGATTTTGATTTGCTGGTGTTTCATTACACAAAATTTAAATGTGCTGCCTTCCCGCTCCCGTATCTTTTGGCTCTCCAGCCTGTAAATTAATTTTGCAACCTAGGTACATAAAATCATTTTTGCACCTTGGCTTAACATTCCTAATTATTCATCTACAGCTTCTGTGGTTCTTCTGTACTCTGAGGAAAGCACACACTCCTTGTAATTCTCCATGTTCTGGAACCATAACCGAAGGAGATCATCTGTATTTGCAGTTGATATCACTACCACAAACAAGAATAAAGTTGAATTGCTTTTATTATTTCTTATTTTAACTTGCCTTTCAATTAATTTCTGACCAATCTTTGCAAGTCAACAAGAAGCCATAACTAGAGAAATTACTTAAGAGGGATCACTTCATAAGCCAATAAGAATGCTTCTGAATCCAGTTTGGGTTTTGATCAAATTCAGTCCTACGGTCATTACAAACGCAAAACAGTAGTAAAACAAAAATCTTGGAGGTGGCAAGCTATGCATCTGACCCTCTGAGTCATCCAGTCTTATATGACTACTTGTGTAGTGCTGGAAACAAAAAGATGTTTAAACTTCTCTTCTTACTCCCATCCTCCCTTATACACCCTCTGAGACTATGGCTAGGTAAAACTAATTGCAGGTGCTAATGGGCATGGCAAGTGAGATAGGAATGATGGTTTTCAGCAGTTCTCCAGTCCTAGCAACTGCTCATGAATCCCAGCAATGCTCTCGGAGAGCCACAATGAGAAGGATCTCTTGCCTTGGTTTGTGTTCACAGCGTCTCTCCCCAGAGCTTTGCTCCCTCCCTTGGTTAGTGTACCCCTGAAAGGTGCTGAGTACATATGCCTCACTACTCTTTGCCTGTCACACTTGTACATTTATTTGTTCTGTGCTCATCAGAATTCCAGAATAAAAAATGTATCAGCAATTTTTCCTCCCCAGTGAGAATCATTGTATAAAGAAAATGCAGGTGCTACAAGAATCAGGTTTTGGGGGTTTTTTTGCTTAATAAAAGTCAGAGTGGCCAAACTGTTTAAAGAATACTTTCAATCTAAAAAGAAAAACCAACCCAATGCTAGATGATGGGAAATACAGAGGTATTTTTGTTGCCATACCGAGGAGTTGCTTGCTACACAAGCCAGAGGATGCTGCTACTCTACAGCAGGCATTAACAAATGCAATGAATTTCCAAGATATGGAAACTGCAAGTTTTATGTTACCCTGATGCCAGGGCTTAAGAAACAGGTGGTATGTGCTAGCAATTTGCTTGGAAGACAACAGTTAAGAGGGATAGAGTTGGCCACTAGCTGCTGGTGGTAAGGGGGTGTAGGAAATCTGTTCCTCATGATTCATCAGGGGAACTCAGTTTGAAAGTACTGAAAGCTTTGGGGTAAAGCAAAGTTCATCTATTCTATTCTGTTGTGAAATTGGTTTAGGTTGCACTCTGAGTGATATTGGTCACTACCTTTTTGGGAAATACTCTGTGTTTTAATTAAGCCAGGCTTACTGCTGGAGTCAATCCAGTAATTATTCCCCTGCAAGTCAGATAACAGCCCAGAGCATTTCTAGATTTATTGGAGGCAATGTGGTAAATTAAAAAGGAGACAAATTCATTAGTTTGGTAGATCAGATGCAAGCTGATAGGTTCTGTGCTGGCCAAAAGAAAAATGAGCAAGGAAGGAAGCTACCTCCCCACCATGAGCCCTTTTAGAAAAGAACTTTGCTTGCAGTATCTGGGTCTATTTGGTGTCTGGCAAACTGTGGGTTGTTTTCATTGTAGAGTTCATTCCTCATCAGTTTAGCCTCAGCAAAAGGGGACACTCTGAGTTAATAGGGAAGCAATGTCTTCACTGTAAGGAAAGAGACCGAGGGCTTGATTTTAAATAAGGATAGTGAATTCAGGCTAATTATCTCACAGTAAAAATGCACCTTTTTTGGCAATGAAGGCAAGTCCTTGGAGCAGGAGTGGGTAGCTGTATTAGCTATGCAATTGAAGCTGCTGCCTGTGCCTTCTGACAGTCCAGGCCAATCCTTTCAGCTGAACAGCATCAACATACTCAAATCAGAAGTTTCTGTGTATGGTTGGGATTTGAGCCAAGGGCAAAAGTTGAGTTATATTTTAAGTTAGCTCTGCAGCAGAGAAAAGCCTGGAGACAGGGAGTATTTTGCTGACCAAAGCCAGAACAGGGAGTCCTGAAGACACATAAAGTACTTCCTTACTTATAGGCCTACATGTTGGTGTTAAAATACTAGACATGATGCCGGATGGAAATGCAGAAAGACAGGGGTGGTGGCTCAGTAGAGCTATGAATAAACCGTACATTTAAGAAAAAGGGCTTTGCATTAAACCCTGAGTCTTCTGGGTTTTTCTCCCTTTTTAATTAAATCTTAGACCTAAACTGAAATATAAAAACACCATTATCGATTACATATCTTTTGTGGCTCAAAGCTTTCATGATCAAATTTGCTTTGCATAATTCTCGCTTTGCCATTCTCTCCGTATACCCCAATTAAAATTGAGTCTTTTCCAAGCCATACAGCCCCAGCCAAATTCAAAGTTGAATGACAGTTTCTATCATGGTCTTCAAACTACTCTGTAACTGCTACATGTGCAGCCTCCTTCAGCAAGAAAGAAATAAAGTGCAACTGAAACTTAGCACTTAACTGTTGCCAATGTGAAAGGAAGAACAGGGGCTATTCAGATAAAGCAAGGATCACCTTTTAATGTTTGTATAAGACAGTGGTGTCTTCGGCAAATCTCGACAGCTCTTATGGACTGTGATAGTATAAATGATAATGATTGGGTTCCATCTCTCTAATCTGCAGTGGATCCACACAGGTATGAAAACAAGCTTCTGTTGCTACTGTTGGAAGAAATGTCTGAGTAAGACGCTAGGAGCAGGTCTAATGAATAACAAGGTGTGTGTGTGGGGAGGGGGGGTTGGTTTTCTGTTTTTTTCTGCACAGTCACTTTCCAAGGCAGAGTCGCTCTTTACCTTTTTAGGTAAAATGCACCCAATAGGGGATGTACTACAGTTGATCATGTGAAACCTACTTATGCTGACAGAAACTAGAAATAAAATGGTTTTCCCACTGCAAGAGTATCTTCCCACGTAAATTACCATATCCAGCCTGTTCCAACTTAATATCAGTTTCTTTGTGATAACATGGAGTTGCTAAGCAACAGGAAAGACAGAGTCACAGCTCTGGGCAGTAAGTCAAAAGCTCATTGTCAGTCCTGCTTCTCAGGACATTCTCTTTCTAGACTTCACTGCACTTTTCTTCCATATTTCTTCCTAGCTGAAAAAGCAAATCATTGCTTTCCTTTTTTTTTTTTAGAAGTGCTTGGGAATGCTAGAGTTTATTTTTATTAGAAACTTTCTATTTCAATATCCCATTTGAAATTTTCTACTGCTATCCACCAGTAACAACACTGTGCAATGTGCTTATGCAGTCAAAATGCAGCCTGGCAGAAGACAATTTAAAAGTGGCAGCATTTATCTTCCTTGAAAGTTTCATTAAAATCTCTCTAACTGTCCAGTGTAAATACTCATTCGTTTCCATTCTTAATATCCTCATTTCCCCATTTTTGTTTGTTTTGTTTTGTTCTCTACAATATACTTACAAACTAGGATAGCCATAAAAGCATTAAGTGACATACCAGGAACTGGATGGAGATAGATTAGTCCTATTTTCCTTTTGTTTTAATGACTCTAGAGGTTTTCATATGTAGCCACATGCACAAACAAATGCAAGAAGCTCTAAAAATACTGAAAAAGATATACAGTATTTTAGAAAGTAGAATATGCTTTCTCTCTCCTACATATTTTCAGAGAGGTACCATTAGCCAGGTTAGTGACCAGTTAGGTATAAATATTTAAGTGGCTTTGGAGAGCAGACAAATGCCTTGGCACCTGACATAGTCTTATTCTGTTAGTTCCTTGTGTCATTTTATGGGGGTGTGTGTGTGTGCGTGTGTGTGTGTGTGTTCTCCAGCTAGTCAGTAAAAACACATTGATTATTCAAAACTCAGTCACAGTTTACACCAAGAAGTGTATCCTATTAGAAGGCTTCTTTAATTTTTCTGGAGTGATAATTTCTTCTGAACATTTCAAATTTACATGTATACATTCTGCATAACTTTATTTAATATCTGCTTTTGAAACCTGCACAAAGTTGTATCATCAAATGATTTCCCCTCAAGTATTCAAACATTGGAGCAATAATGGTTAAAGTCAGCAGATGGCACTGATACACATTGTCTCAGTTTGGGAAGAAGTCCACATGAAATCTGGGAAACAATATTATAGGGGGGTGGTGCTCTTACAGGAAAGACATAAGGAATGGTAACAGTACTTTTTTCCTCACTGATGTTTTGTATTTCTATACAAGTATTAAACAAACAAATAAACAGAGACACATTTAGGAACTAAGAACCTGAGAACTAAATTGCTCATGCACACACACATGCACATAAACTCTCTTTTCCTCAGTGTCTTCTACAGACGCTGCAAATTATATGATTATTTTCACTTAAAATATGGCAAAGGAACTTGCAATACACCTATAAGATATGACATGTACAACTCAGTTGCAGCACAGTTGAGTAGAAATGGAGGAGAAAATGACTAAGTAGATTCACTGATGCAAATTCAAAGGGAGTGAGATTATTCCAGCTACTGACTCACCCTCAACAACTTGCAGATGTCTGCTAATGCATCCATGATACCTCCTTGCTATTTCTTTAAAAGCAACTTCCCAAAAGGATTCACCACAGGCAGAATAAAGTTGAGTAATCAGAGAGAGATCACTTGGGAGGTTTTGGGTTTCTTTTTCATATTTTACATAGAAAGCAGATTTTCTTTTCTTTCATTTACTTAGCTTTGCCTGCTTGTGTATCAGACTTGGCTTTTGCATAGTTCACATTACTGCAATCCCTTTCTAATTAAAAATAAGATGTTCTGAAGACTAGGGATTTGGGAACATTCAGATATCTGTTTCCAAGTGACATTCTGCAACATGAGCTATTCTGAATCACAAATCATCAGCACAGTTGGCGGTGTTTGTTTCAAATATCTAAACAGGTATTTTTATGAGATCTATTACTATTATTTTATTAATATGTGCATGGTAAATGTCAATATTTTATCATTGTTAGTTGTAATGATAAAGCACAACATAAAGGGGAAAAAATAACAAGACAGTGGTGCTAATTTGCCTTTTTTGAGCTTCAGCAAATGATGACAGGAGTGAGAACCTCCACAAATCTTTTAATTTTTCAGTATAATGAATGTTAAATGCACTAATTTACACTGCTGAAGTTCATTTTCTATGCATTCAAAACCAAAAATACTCATATCCTGACCTAAACCTGAGTAAATTTAATTCACAGTTCTCGTAGTTCACCGACAACATCCAGGGTCCAAGGCCATTAACTGCTAAGCAGCATCTACAGATGACTAGCCTGAGTATCCTCCCACTTCAAACACAGCAAAAGGCTTTCCTTCGACTGCTGCCAACATACCATAGAGCTTCATGAAACAGCAGCACATGATGCTGGGTCTTGCTCATCTTTTAATACTGTACAAATAGAAGATAGTTATCAAGAGTTCCAAAGCTATACCTGCTAGAAGTCATCCAACTCAGGCAGTCATTCTTATAGTGAGCTGCCTTTTCAGGCAGCCATCAGATTATAACATTTTAGAGACAGTCTAGCCGAAAGGCTATCGGGTGCTGAACATTAACCCAAAAGCAGAAATTCAAGGCAAAAAGGTCACTTTCTACAAGCTGTGTGGTCACGAAATGGCAAGCCCCTCAGAAAGAGGATCCAACTTCTGAGTCACATCAGGCACGTACTGCCTCCAAATTGCCATTCTCATGGCAAGAAACCTTTTCTCAAGCCTTTCCTGGAAGCCCTCCATGCTAATCTGCACAAACTGAAAGAAAACTTTCCTTTGTTGAAGAATAAAAGTGATTCATTCTCTGCATAATTTAATGGTCTGGAGAATCAGGTGGTGGAGACAGAAAGGCATATAGAGGTAATTGAGTCTGCAGTCACTGATCTGGGGAAAATGGAACCAGGGCATAAATCCATTGCCAAGTGTAATGAAATCTTTTGCTCATAGAAGGAGAAGAACAAATGGAAAGACAGGTACAAGCCAATGTTATCTGAACACTCTGCTTTCCATCTGAAGACAAGGATGGAAAGGGATGTCTCCAACAGGGAGCTCACTACTGAACCTTATGGGACTTCCAAAGCCCCAGATAAAAGAGAGCATCCAGAAGGTTTCCTCTGAAATCCTGGGACTGATGAAAAGCAAATAGTTAGTATTCTTTCCAACTAGAGCAGGGCAAACTATTCACAGTAAATATTTTTCATTGAGTTGTAGTCTTTTTTTGAACACAAATTTGCATGCAAACTGTCAAGAAACACATCATTTTTTTCTACACAATTGCTGTTGCTATAAATTTTTTGACAAGTTGTTTAGTTGTCATATCACTTATTCATGAAACTATTTGCTGGAATGGGGCTTTGAGGATTTGATATGTTAATTGAAAAAAGTAAAGGCAGTCTGATTGGAACCCCATGCTACAGTTCCGTTGCATGTGTAGATGAAAATTTCTTTTAGAGTCAGGTTTCCAATTTAAAATGCTTGTAATTTCAAGTACAACATCATTTACTTTCTCATTAAAATCTTCAGAGTCTATTAAAAGAAAATATTAGTCTCAAATATGAACAGTCAGCCTGACAATGTTCAACAAGCAGCTTTAATCCTCCATAGAGTGACAGCAAGCAGAATGTATTCATTTTACAAACAGGCTGCAAGAGACACCTTGCAAAAGACTATTTCATTCTACAGGTTTGCCGACTTCATGGATCTACCGACTGGCTACCTGGCACAAACAATGTTGAAAAAAGATGCTCAAAAAGTCACAGGTATTCAGTAAGGGGAAATGGGATAAAGGCTACTTCTGATTCCTTGAACATGACAAATGAGTAATTGAAGATTTGTTGCTTTGTGTGTGATTGCTTCAGCTTTTGCCCAGTCATCATTTAATGAATTTACCAAAGAAGATAAATACATCAGCAAATAAGGGTAAAAGATTATCAGTGGATCAATTAAATTCTGTATCAAGCACTCTATTAAAAGCATCCTAAACTGAAGGCTTTGAACTTGCTTCAAGTTACAAAAGGAGGGGTATGCAAGAATAGAGCTCCCTTCTCCCTTCCTGTATTCCCCAGAGCAGACCAGGTATCTAACACTGGGGGCTGCTCACCATTAGGATAATCATTGGGGAAACTATGATACTTGTTCACCAGATCATGCATGTTCTGTTCAATGAACCTCTGCCTTAACAAATGGGCTCTCCTGTGGTGTCTCCTGACCCAGAAGAGTTACATCCACACTTCTAATTGACATAGCAGTTCCAATTATTTGATCAGATGTCTGCTTGTTGCTTTAACAATCCTCCAATACACTAAATCTGGTGATAAACTTGCCTTTAAAGCAGACTATATGGTGGCATCAAAAAGATTGAAAAGGTGACTTTAAAATGGCCAAACCTCCAATGTCAGATCAAAAGAAGTGAAAATATTTTTATCACATACTTTAAAGTAATTACTTTAAATACTTTAAAGTATTTAAAGTAATACTTTAAAGTAATACTTTAAAGTATTACTTTAAAGTAATCCATAAAATGTGGATACTTGAGTATGAGGGATTAGTTCTGCTGACCTCCATCTTTCAGGATACAAGAATAAAACAGCCCTTCCTTTTTTTAGTTTTAGGACCATATTGAAAACCTACTAAAATTAATGGAAAGACTTCAGTGGGTTGTTTTGTTAGTTTGATGGGATTTTTTTTAATAGCAGACAAGCATTACAACAGAGCTCCCTCACATATGAGTGTATTCCGATGGGTAACCTAACCATCCAAATTCCTGCTTGGAGACTCCTTCAAATCAGAGAAAATATAGTTCTGATTTTAAGAAGAGAACAAGTTTGAGGGGTTCCAAGGACACAGACTCAACAAGCCTTAATAACCAGACTGAACTGCAGGATGTAAAACCACCGAAAAGCTAGACAAAGGTCAAGATATGTGACAGAAAGAGTAAGTTTACTATGAAGGCAAAAATTTATGAAACAGACAAGTGGAAGACACAAGTACAGATGACACACAGTGAAAGTTTCTTAGAAAAATGACATCACTTTGCTAGGGAGAGTAAGTAGCCTCATCAAAGACGGAAGAAAATTGAAGAAAGCAAGATATTTAAATATTTTTAATTAAGAAATTAGTCGGCTTAAATTCATCAATATTCAGATTAGCTAAAACAATGTGTTTATATGATCTACACTGGTAAAATCCATATGAATTTGCTAAGATTTTTCTGGTTTTCCTTCGAAATTATTGAAGTTTTAAAATGTTAGAAGAAAGTATTGATGTCTTCTTTGTGAATGCCATTTATCCTTACTGCGACTTCACTTCTCACTGTGTACTGTAACTCCTAATTCCCTGAAAGAGATGAAGTTATCACTCCATGAAACATTACTGTCCTAATTTCTTAATAGCAGCATTAAATCTTTTTGGTCATTTTATGACCGAGAGATGTATCTGTTGAACTAGTCATAAAGAGCTTATTCACATGCCTACTGTCACCTTAAACAAAAAGGCCTAACAGATGATACTGATGTTGAAAACAAAGTTTGAGGATTCAAAATTTGCTGAAAATTGATACTTGATTTTTCTCCCATAAGAGCACAAGAACTCCTCATTAAAAACATAGTAAAAAGTAAGGATGACTTCTTTCGTATAGTGCAATACTGTGACAAATTAAAAAGCTGTTCAAAAAGATCACATTTAGGGAGGCTAACAGTTAAATTAAACAGTGGAAGCTGGTAACA
The DNA here is from genome assembly GCA_025448015.1 of Bolborhynchus lineola. Classification (NCBI taxonomy): domain Eukaryota; kingdom Metazoa; phylum Chordata; class Aves; order Psittaciformes; family Psittacidae; genus Bolborhynchus; species Bolborhynchus lineola. The sequence continues at coordinate 4,937 of JAOEHX010016902.1, read as the reverse complement.
TTGATGGGAATAGTGCATTATCATGCCACTGGGGATACGGGATTCAGATTATAATTCTTGGACTCAGTTCTACATACGGGAAGAACTAGTTTGCTAACAAATTTATGGTAGATATTATTTCCCTTACACTGCTACAACACCCTTATTTAATCGTATGTAAGACAGCAAAGACAAAGCAATCCACTTCTTACAGGAAAAAGATTAGAAAACAGGAAAGGACAAAGTTATTACAGTGTTTGATATATAACATAACAACCAGTTCAAATGTTTCAATTTCAGGTGTTTGGTGAGTCTTTAAGATGTTATTCATAAAAATCAGCTCATCACACCACCATGAACTACCAGTATATCAATGGATTGTGTACTAGTTACAATCAAACCTATGATGTTCTGTACTACCTCACAGATGGGGAACACAAAGCTCACAGCACATAGCTCCCATGGTGGTGGGGGTTAGATTAGGTGTTCCTTAAAGGTTCCTTCCAACACAAACCATTCTATGATTCTATGATTTAAGTTCAATATACATATATATATATATGTGTATGTTGGTTTGTAGAACAGGTAGTATGGTTTAGATCGCAAGACTGCCCTGTTAGGCAAGGTATTTAAACTTTTGCAACCACGTATACTTTCCCGCCTTTTATCTGGCTTGTTTTTTTTGATTAACAGGCTATAAGAGACAGGGCTTTCTTGCATACTTTCTGAAAAACGAGTAGCTCAAGGGAGACTCATTATATTACCCTGCTACTACTGTTACAAAATGTCACTGCACAGTGTAGGGATGGTTATGAAGAGACAGCCATGGAAGCCTCTGTTTCAAGACGCACAAAGTGTATTTCTAAAGAGAGCAGCCTCACCATGCTATCGTGTCCGCACATATAATGTAGTTTAGCCATATTAGTATATGCTACAACTGTACACATGTATATGGTACAACTGTGGTGCAACTATGTACATACAAATAAGAGAATATGTGAAACTAGAGAAAGGAAGACACTTTGGATTATCACTCAGGCTGCCACTAGGAAGATGCCAATTACACGTGTTTCATATATTTTTCTCACAAAATTCCATTCCTTTGTAGCTGTAGCTAATTTAGTGCCTATCTTCATGGCAGCAGAGTTAAAGTTATTTTTTCTGTTCACTGATTGGCATATTTCATTGGTGAATTTCATCCTCCATTTTGTCATGCAGTGTTTTCTGCCATAAAATCTTCTGCACATTTTGGTGGTCTGTTTTTGTTTCAGTTGTTCAGACTGATTCTCTGCCATCAGCGTACTCCACCTCAGCCCTCAGACCACCTTTTCAAAATTTGTTTGTGAAGATGATGAACTCAGGTCTCAGTATGGATCTGTGTGAGATGTCACTGGGGTTTCTCCATTCTATAAAGAAGCCATTTATTCCCATCTTTTAACTTCTAACTTTGAATTTAGGTCTCAAACAATCTGCACTCTCATCCTATCGAAAACTACACTTTAAAAAATATTTGTTGAAATTTGTTTCAAAAAGGTCTTTAAGGTAAAAGAAGTACATATTGACCTGATCATCCATGTGTTTATTGTCTTCACAGAATAACTCAGAAGATTTACCATGCATTAATTTGTTTTGGTTTTTTTTTTCAAAAAAAAGAGTACAACTCTTCCCAATTTCATTTCTCCTTATTATAATTTCCATTCATTTCCTTCATATGCAAATCAGACATACTGGTCCGTTCCTGCCAAATTCAGCCATGAATATGGTTATACTGCCAACTTCCATTCCTCTGATTCCAGGATTACACAGCACATAGTTCATCAGTTCTGTGCCTTAGTTCCCTCAAAGCTCTTGGGCATCTGCCATATGATCCTATCCATACTTTTTTTTGCTTTTTTTCCTTTCTTTTTCTTTTTCCTAAAACTTCTCCAAATATTTCACAGTCAAAAATGAGCTCAGAGATACATTATTCCCTCCAGACATAATTATGCAGTGCCTAATTTGTGACAAACAGTTCTTCAATACAGATCAGGAAAGTTTTCTGTATGCTAAAGTGGAAAGAAAAATGGTGAACAAACGAGGCCATACTTTCTTTAGCTCATTTTGAGGGAAAAAGACAGTTTAATAAGCTGAAAAAAAATCTGAAAAGCAGGTCTACGCAGGCAGACTGTCATTTGTGTCATTGTGTTCACCTGAAGAAAGGCCTGTGGGCAGTGTGCCACATGCTTTAATTATATGGCTGCCAATTTTATCCTTGGACTCCAAGTACTCCCCATGGTTTGTTTCCAGATAGATACTTTCTTGAGCACTAGATTGGCAGGTGACATTTGATTTGTAAGAGCAAAACATTCCAGTATCACACTAATGTTTGGAAAAGCAGCATAGATTTGTGTTACCCAACTCTCTGGTTGAATGGCATGAGAATTAAGAAATGACAGCCCACCTTTCCAACTCGTCATACAGGCAAAGATTATTTTACAGGTAAAGTAACCCCTGTTTTTTGCATCTTAGGGGAGGAAGGTTTGTGCAAATGTTCACATACCTCTAAGGGTATGAGCTCTTTTATGAGACAATATGATACACACCAGGAGCTTGTTATGAGGCAGTTCTTAGTTTTTTTACCAGATCTCTCTCTCCTTTCAGTTTTTTTAAACAAATTTAAAAAAATCTGGATCAACTCTATTTTATTTCACAGTTGTGAATACTCAGGCATACATAAGATAAAATAGTCGCAGTAGTCCTTGTTGAGAAACCATGGTTTTCCTTAAGGTTAGACAGTCAGGGTTGACTGAAAATGAATATTCTTCTAAACACATTACTGTAACTCAGAAGACAGACTCTTAGTCTTAATAATAGCAACAATGATAATAAACAATAGTGTTGTTAGTAATATAATGTATTTCTAAATGTCAGTAATGGTATTTTTAAACAAAAAAGGCTAGCGATGTACTGTAAATATGTGCTATGAGGAACATTAGCATGTAGCTGCCAGACAATCTCAATGAAGGATTTCATTATTGAATTATGAAATCATTGTGCTTAATAATATTATAAGCATACACTCCAGATCTGATGCAGGCTGAATTCAAGAAGGATTCCAAGAAGCCTCAGAGGTCATCATAACCTTCTACCAACCAGAGTTTAGAGATAAGTGTTAAATAAGTCTATAGATTTTACCTAGTTCTAGAACAGTTTCTACAGTGTTATTTTTTGCTCCTTGTGATGAAAGCATGGTCAAGATAGAAAAGAAAACATTGTTTTCTGTTTTTCTCTAGACCACAGAGATACATTATGACACACTCGTACCACTTTTAAATGGCTGAACACAAAATGTCATTTTCAGATTCCTCCTTTCAGAGACATCTGTTCTGCACCTGTTTTCTTAATGTCTGTTTCTTTAGATCAGTTCCCAATGTTCAAAATACTTGCCCTTTCACAGGAACTTTCACTGGGACACATGAAAATGTATGAATAATCCTCCTACCTTTAGCAGGTAAGCTTGGCAGTCACTGACATAATCATATTCTAATCCATCAAAGGTATAATAATGTCGATCTCCATAAACAGTGCATACAGCAGGACAGGGGTAACTAGTGCAATTGAATATACCTCTCCGACAAACACTGTAAGGAAAATCAGCAATCACTATTTTCTCATAGCAGGGTCATTTTCTTTCTTTTTTTTTTTTTTTTTTTTTCTGCATACCTTATAAGCACAAAATGGGTCATTAGTCATTTCCAATATAGTCGGATTCGTACTTTATAACGCACTATTTTACTGATATGTCAGAGTAACCTCCAAAGTGACTGGTGTTCTTGCTCTTTAACTTTGGTGTTATGTTTTAGTTTTCTGCAGAAAGAAATGATTCTGTGTTGGCTAATGAATTGTGTGCTAGAAATGTAAAGTTATGTCAATTATAACATGCTTAACTTGTGGATATCGCTTGTTTTCCTTTCTGCTCCTTCAAGTCGCTTGACTGGTGAGGAAGGCAAAGGATTCACTGCTGATGTCAGAAAACACTTCTCTCAACTCTGCAAAGTGTTTAAGGTATGTCTTTTCCATTTCATTTTCTGTGTTTCAGTGTAGAACTGATGATACGTTTAGGTGGTCAAGGTCAGTGCCCATTTTAAGACTTGAGGTTGAGTTAGCTTAATAATTCAAGGCAGTGACGTAGCAGTAAGGGTTTGTCAGCAAAATGTATCTTCCATTACTGTTGAAGAAAGTAAAATACAGGGTCTTTGATATATTCAGGCAGTGTTAAGAAATGAAACCTGATCATCTAGCCAGAAAAGATACAGCGTATTCTGTTTCTCTTTAGAAACACTTTGGGGATTTAGAATATGCAGTAAATGTCAGATTCTTTTGAAGCTTCATGTAAAGACTGCTCTTGGCCATCTTTTTATTTCCCTTCTGTTTTAAGATGTTTACAGACAATTAGAGTGTCAAGTGATAATACACAAGCACAGAAGAACTTTGTTTAGAGCTTACTTCAGTAAGGATGTTTAAATTACAGAGAGCAAAAGTGTCTTCAGCACCTCAAAATGGTTTTATTGATTTGG